>VZZY01015662.1:534635-584817 GCA_013400335.1 Eurystomus gularis
CGTCTTATCGTGTGAACCGGTGCCTTTGAAACCCGGACAAGAGACAAGGGTTCCCTGGAGAGTCCGCTGTGATCCCTCTCCTACAGGGATGCCCCCTGCTCGTTTGCTCTCATCTGCTGTTTTCCTTCAGCCTCCTGTGGCCCCCTCGAAAGGGGTCCAGTCCCCCTAAATCTGACACCCCCATCCTTGCCCAAACCCCTGCCTGTATCATTTGCAATCAGGGCGACGCATCTTCCCAGTAAGACTTAAGGGATGAGAAAATTTCACTGGATTTGGTGGATTCTTTTTATACCATCCCCAACCTTTTGCAACCTTTTCCTCTTACTTCTTTTTCCCAGCCCCTCTCACTACCATGTTTTCCGTAAAACCATCAGGGATTCAGTGCTGCCTGTGCTATGGGTAAAGCCGGGGTTGCTGTGTTCATGCTGGCAGTGCATCCCATCAGGGAGGAATCTGGGGCAGAGCCTCTTGGGTCTGTGTCCACTCAGATCCCCACTAGGGATCCAGCTTGGATGAAGAGAAAGGGGGTGACTCAGCCCTCTGAAAATCAAGACTCCTCTACCACCCCTGATGCGGCATCCTGTGGGGCATCCCTGATACCTATCCTGGGTACTGTGGATGTCAGCAGCTACACAGAGCTGGGGAAGCTGCACAGATCTCCATGGTGGGGCCAGGGAGACCCTTGTCTCCCTCCTCACCCCTTTTGCCTCCACCCTAGTAATTATGCAACCTCTCCTGACCCTGCTTTCTATCCCTTTTATCCTGGCCTCAGTGTCTGTTCGCCCAAGCAGGCAGGGCTGAGCCGTTGGAGATTGCTCTGAGGTCCTTCCATCTGGCACTTTCTCTCTGTTTCTCCACTCAATAAATAAAATAAGGGTCACCTTTTTTTTTTTTTTTTTGGTAGTTGGTTTTTTTTTTTTTTTTTTGGATCACACACCAAGGCCCATCACAAATGAGACCCCCGAGGCTTTGATGCCTGTGTTTGGACACAAGCAATTATCTCTAATTATTGTTTTGCTTTTCAGTTTGCCCAACTTTCCAACAGCCTTGAAAAGAAACTTCAAGGAGGGAGCTCAGCAGACTGAATGAGCCATTTCTCCATGAAAGCCCCTCCCAGAGCCCCCTCTCGCTTCCATATTGAGAGAAACAAAATCTTCACAAATGTTTAAGTACAATATGGGTTTGGTGAGGGGTTTTCTTTTATTTTTTTTTTCTTCTTTTTTTTTAAAGATGATTTCTAAGACACGGGAACATTTGTACAAATAAGGCGCAGATGGGAGTGGGGTGGGGGAGCACACTGGAGCTGAATATCTGGGAAGGGAGGTGAAATGGTTTTCAGCTGGGAAGGAAGTGGAGAAGCAGAGATTAAAACCCCCTTAGACTTTCCCACCACTCATAAATAATACATTAAATTGCACTTACTACTTTCTGATCACTGAGATGCACCGGGCAAAGGCCTCAAGTCCCGAAGAAAACTCTCAGTCTGAGGGAATGGCAGGATCAGGAGGCAGGAATCGGGAGAAAGGATGATATTTTAGGAAGCTGTCTGGAAGGGTAGGAAACAACTAAAGATAACATGCCAAGTCTATGCCCATGCATGTGGTACACACCTGCATACCCACACATCTGCACATGTAGTTATTTCTCCTGCGAGCAAAATGCATAGGGATATATATATGCACCTACACACACATATATATGGCGCACAAATATGCAGCCTGGTCACAAATATGCTCAGAGACGGAAACAAATCTCTGCACACAGGTATTACGCACACACATGCACAGACACATATAGCAGGTACGAGTGTGCACATCCACAGGTCCATTGCATCTGTGGGCTCGTACACACAAGGAGGTGGGGGAAGGATTGTAGATAAACAGGCAGTCACCCTTTTAGTAACAACCATAGACCTCTGCACTGTCTGTGTATATGGTAAAGTCATTTGAGAGTCAGGGTTTTACTCAGGCTGCATTATACATCCCTTTCAACTTCTTAAAGTGACGATAGTAACAACTCTACAGCACAGGTCTCCCACTGAATACCTAATGCCTGTGTGTTTTTACTGCTAACCCACCATTTATTTAGTAATCCTTCACAGTACCAGAGCAGGCTACACAAAATATGTCCAGCCTGCTGAGACAAATCTTTGGCTGAAGGTCCTCGATCATTTTCTGCAGCTAAAATTCCTCTGCGAATCAATGCCATCCAGTCATTAGTTCTTCACCAACCAGCCTAATGGGCCATCACATCTCCATCCAAGAAAGGGAAAACACAGCCCTGCTCCTACCCCAGACCTAATTGCACAGGCCAAGGGTGGCAAGGGTGGGGGAGCTTTTGTTTATCGTTCTCCTCCTTTGGCAGTAGCACTGCAGAGAAGTGCTGTCATAAATATTTGTCTTTCTGCCTGGCTGTCTGTCAACAACAAGTCTAAAGAAACACTCTAACTATAAATATATAAACATGAAGTGATTACGCATGTGTATTTGTACACATCATGCTTATACATAGCGAGTGTATCATTATATGCACGTGTATCTTTATGTACAAGTATATAAATAAATCCAGGCATACATGTCCCTTGGGCATTTTATTTTTACACTTGATTATTAGCAGTGGCAGCAGTAATAGGCATATTTCTGTCAGATCTAGACTGGTAACATAAGAGCATATTATCCTTTTAGGAAAGTAATTAGCATCAGGGATCTGATTCCTTTTGCTACCCTTCTAATTAATTATACTTGGTAATGCCATCATTAAGAAGAGCGGAGTGTTTGTTCTTTTAATCTCTGTGTAAGGGACATGAGTTGGGAACAGGCTGCTTTAGGGTAGCTTTGCTGCGCTCTTTATTTCACCACTCAGCCTTCCTCTTCTTTTTTTTTTTAATTTTTTTTCCTCAGCCAGGCTTTTTGCATCAAGAACCGGCACCCCCCAAACAAAACAAAACAACCCCCCTCAAAACCTCCATCAAACTCCTCCCTCCAAAAAAAACCTAGGAAACACAGTGAATTAAAGAAGTCTTGACTTAAAAACCACCCATATGTTTGCAAATGCTTTCCAAATGATCCCTTTCTGAATCCATGTGTTGTGCAGGGGGTGCCGGGGAGGGGGGGGGAGGACACCCCACTACAGATTGCGGCTCTGATCTCTGGGTTTTTCCTGAGCTCGGGGGCTGTCTGCGGCACGGGGTGACCCTTCTGCCAGGGGTCGGTGCACTCGCCCGGAGGGCGGCTGTCCCCATCACTCTGGCACAACTGCAGGCCCCGCTCCCACACGTGGGGTCCCAGATCTAAACTGCTAATTGCACGGGTTCACAGATCCTCCAGCCCAGCGCCTCACCGACAACCGGCTCCTCGCCGGGCCCGCATCTCTTGGGGACCACACACAAGCACCGCACAGAGCTTTTGTGTGGCAGAAAAAAGGGGACGCATAATAGAAAGGGCGAGAAAGAGAAAAAGAGTTGGTAAACACATTGCCTGTGGTACCTAGAAACCAAGGCAATGCGACAGGTTCCCAAGAGAAGATCAAAAGTTGGCCTTTGGGATAAGCAACTGAGCAAACTCAAGTATGTTTCTATAATGAACTGCACAAAAGCAGCAGAAGGAGTACGGTGCTAAACTCAATGAGCTGCTCATAATGCACTGATATGTATATTATACAGATATTCCTGTACCTGCTGTTCCAGTCCTGGCCAACATAGGTGTGTGTGCGGGCAAAGTACAGCACATAAATCTGCCGTACGCACTGTACGCCACACGATCTATAAAGAGACATGCACCACAAAGATACACGCAAGCAATCCTCTCCACAGAGAACTAGATTTGAGAAATCACAACTCTGCCATGAGCCCTCAATGTGGATAATTACACAACTTTATCTACAGGTACCTGCAGAGATGTATGAGTTCATGGGCATAGGAATAGTGGTGAACACACAAAACGCATGTGTGTACATCACAGATGGTTCTGCATGTCTGACAAAATAAATCTGTGTGCTTAGATGTCCGTGGTATATATTCATATAGTTCTGTGCATATACTTCAGTTGCAAAAATGTATAATTGATGCTGGATGTAGTAGGCACAGATGGCTGTGTGTTTATTATTGTGGTATATTGGCTACCTTTACATCTAATTAAAAAAATTACACCAACATGCTGCTCAAAAATATTATTACTCAAAAACGTACAATGAGAGTTTTCTTAAGAGGATGGGGGGTGTTTTTGTATTCTAAAACTTCAGCAGCCTGGGAGTTCATTAATACTCATTTAATTGTCACCTGACATGACATCTGTCATGTCACTTAGCTTTCCATTAAGAAGAGCAGGGAGCAGTTATATTAAGTTATGTCTCAGCTATCTTCTTATAAAGAAAAGACCCCATTTGTTCCAGGAGCCAATATGCTGGTTTCCTTCACTGTTACTCACTGAGGCAGTAAGTACGGATGTGACAGCCAGACGGTTGATATGAATGCACATGGACATTTAAGGTCCAAAAGGAACATAATACACCATAATCCCAGTTTAACATTATTTTAAAATAAGGGGGAAACACTTGAACTCTCCCTACATAATGATATGAATTTTGCCCTGGATAAGATTACGTGGTTTTCAAGCATGATTAGCCATATGTCTAAACTGAAATGAGACAAAAACAAACCAAGCAACTTCGCAGTGCCTTGTGCTGAGCTCAGTGCTTTTTAAAAAGGACAATACAGAACTCATTCAACTGAAGTGTAGTCATAGCAATTGTTTCATTGAGGGAAATACGTTGTTAGAAAAACTAGGGAATAGAGCAGCTTTAATTTGTCCATTGCTTTAGAAGGTAGACATCTAATATAACGCAGTTTTTCAGCTTATATTATGAGTTACAATCAGTTTGAATCCCATGCAGTAAATCTAAATAGATCTTAAACAACAGCGCTGTCTTAAAAACTTACTTAGACCATTTGCTATCTCTCCTAATTAATTTATTTTAATAAAATAACCAACATGAATTTGTAAAGAAATTTGCCAGTAAGGACAGAAAAGGGCCACTCTACACAAATGTTTGTGTAGGGGGGCATCTGTTATGGAAGGGAAGGAAGAATACCGATTTAAAACTGTTAAGAGAGACTAATTTTGCCTGTGTGCTTACACTAGCACACATCCTCAGACCTCACAGAAAAGGTGAACAGGGAACACTGAACACTTTCTCATTTGACAAGAATTAGCCAAAGAAACAATGATGCCACAGGTTTAAGGGAAGGAAGAAAAGCTTTTGACAAGGTGAAAAGCTTTTCACAGTGGAGCTCACTGACACAAGTTAAAAAAAGAGGACTTAAAAAATTTTAGAGCAAATACTAAAAAAAAATGTTACCATGAATGCAAAAACGAAGACACGATTTCTGGCTCCAAAAGCCATGCTGAAGGACTTCAGGAGGAGAGAGATGCAGGCGTTCCTCCAGAGCTACTGCAGATTCAATAGTTTTTGGTGTGTGCCTCCAAGCTGCCTGTGGCTAATGGTTAGAGCAGTCACACATCGGAAGGGACTGAACCTCAGCCGTCCCCATCACTGGCAAACAGCCACCACCCAGATACCACATAAAAACAGAGGATGGAGGCATGCTTCCTCCCTGTTCTCTGGATGTGTTGTAATAGCAAAGAATGATCCTCTGCCTGGCCACAGAAAACTGACTTTTAATCACCATCTACAGCCAAAAGCAAGTCTTGCTCTGTTTTCCAGAGGGACATCCCTCCTAGAAGCAACATGCAAGACCCCAAGGCAGAACAGAGCACAGGATTACAGGTAAACCCTAATATCACCATTGTTTCCATGCTCATTTGGTGACCCACTTGCTCAGTGGGCTGTCTTAAGGGGACAGTATTTTTTGCAGAGGAGATTTTGACACCTAAATGGGACTCTGCCATAGGAATGAGTGCTTAAGTAATCATCTCCAAAGTCAATTTGTCTCTCTCAATCTGTCTGGAGAAGCCACCTCCCTCTTCACTGACTTTAGAGGTAGTCAAACGCTAACAGTTAAACACTAACTGCTTGACACTAATCAAGCAGTTTGTGGTACATTTTGAACTTGCAAATTGACAGGACAATAAATTCAAGCCTCCCGAGGATGGACCAGCTTCTCTCAGATAGCATCTGGAAGCATCTCAATGTAGCCTCTGAGATCTTAAAATCGTGGGCTGTGAACCACAGGAGAAAGATGACTTCTTCCCCAGAATACATGGTCTATTCTGGTGCTGTAGCAGTCAAAGATTTCACACTGTGTACTCCGAGACCAGGACACTCCTTGCACTTGCTTGCTGTCATCTTTTCATTAACCAACTCTGCAGGTGAGATGAGCTGAATACCAGCAATGGTACAAAGTCCTTGTTAATAAGCAGCTTGGAAACAGCCTGTGGTTGAGGTACTGTGCCACAGATTTAGCAGAAGCCACCTGCGAGGTCTCCAGGCTTTACAAGTGAAGGGCATCCTGTTCCTTCCTCGCTGCACTGCTGGTTGGATGGTGAGCAAGACTGGTGCTTCTCTGGGACCTTAACTGTGGTGAGTTAAGTGTGTTGAAGCAGTTGCAGTAGCACTGAAACAAGTGGGTTGGGAAAGAACAGCTGGGGGAGCAGAGGATCACCCTCAGGTCTCACAAATACGTCCTAGGGTAAGGCCACTGTCATGCAACCCTTGGAGCCCTCACATGCAGCAGTGGTGCCTGTTTATATACAAAAAATAAGACTTTCTGACATGACTATGTGCCTTTCCCTTTGCTGATGGCTGAAGAAAGCGATGTAGCTCACACTGCCAAGAACCTCAAGAGGAATTTTAGGAATGTGTCAATTAGCTCCAGAGAGCGATTAGCAGTGATTCATCCTGGCTTAGTGTCTCTTCACTGCTTTCTGGCCACATGGTTCAGCAGGTAAATTTGCCCAACTTGAGCTCAGTTTTGGCCGCTTGAGCCAGTTTAACAGCCGATGACCTAGGTGTAACTTCCCCGGCAGTAGCTGGGTGTGAGTTCAGCCTGGGCGTGAGCCGGGTGTGAGTTACACGCTGAGAGGGAAGATGAAAGTTATCCCAACTCCAAGTTCTCCAGAGTTTTTAAAATACTTCAGTTCACCTTGGCCCTGCAGAATGTGGTCCCTTCACTTGACTATAGCTTTTTTGTCAGCCTCCCACACTCTGTATAAAACCAAACTCCAGCCCACTGTGTCCTTTAAATTACTTGCCTTTATTGTATAAGCTCCAAGAACAAAGCTAAAGAAAAACAATGAAAATAAACAATTTTTAAACACAACCACATTTCATGCCCGTTCCTCAAGCCAAGCTCTTATTATTCCAAAGAACGGGACCACAAATACGAGGGACAAGAAGTGATAAATGAGTTCCTCTGACAACCAGCAGATCATGGTTCTTGTTCAAGAAGAAGTAGCTCACAGTGCTCTTTTTAGGTCATAGATATCATGAGACTTCATTAATGACTCACAAAGTGTACAGGGAGCTTTAAATGAGAACTATTTTCTTTGTGTGCAAAATAAACTGATATTAATGGCTGGAGCAGGAACAAGTTGGCAAGGTATAGGCAGACCACAGTGTGGTCAGCACAAATTACTGTCATTTGCTAGAATAATTGCAGTGGCAACTGTTGCTGTTGTTGCTAAGTGGGTTTTTTTTTTCCCCGTGTGTCTTTATGAGGCACACTATTTATGGCCAGATTCTGCCATTCCTGTGGAATCAAGGCTGCCCCCTCTGAGATCTGGATCATCGTGGTTTGGTCTGTTCTTAAGGATGGACACAAGTTCATTCCCCCTCAGTTAGTCACTGCCCAAGGCAGGTAACCCTATTGACATCTGATTTAGCAGAGCGGTAGGATGAGATTAGGGTCTATTGTATCACAGTTTAGAGGCTGCAGCCTCTAAATTGGTGGGTGGGAGGGGACAAATGATTGTGCAACACACCCCGTGCCCTGCCACATGATGGAAGGACACCCTATGTCACTTGGCAGGCATGAGGCGAGCACTTTCAGGCTTGTGCAGAGCTGGTGGTTGTCTCCAGCTTCCTATGTCTCTCACACAAGGACCTTGGAGTGGAGAAGACTTATGGCACCATGACTTCCCCAGGGGAACATAAAGCAGAAGCAAAGGGCTGGGACTGAAGCATCTTTCTCCTTTTCTGTCCAACAAAGTAGCTGAATTGTACAAGAGCAAAAGCTGATCTCCAGAATGGAGGTAAAAGGGTGTTGGTCTTAAGAGAAAGAACGAAAGAAAAGCAGGGAGCAAACCAACGAAAGGGAATAAAAAGACAAGAGCGCAATTTTTTTCCCAGTCACTAGAAGCATTTTAAATATAGTGAACCAGAGGGCTGGTTTATTAGCATCCAATTACCCTATGAGAGCAGAACAAAGAGCTGAAGCTGTGCCCAAAGGGAAGGTGATGCTTCCTAACACGGCTGGCCCTGAGCTCCCCCAGAGGAGTGTACCTGATAATTACAATCAAAGAGGGCCAGGTGCAGGCTGGGTACAAAAGGGAGAACAAAGAGGTGAACTGCTCTTCGAGTGACAAAGAGCATGTTTTCCCTGTTGCCTTTGACACAGCTTTGTGCTCTCAAGTGATCTCTAACTTCTGATGTGCAGGGCTCTCCATCACACATTATATGAATATGGGAGATGCCACCTTTGAACTATTCGTTCTCCTATTTAAGCTCACAATGACACCACCCATGAAGGGTAAATGCTGAGCTCCCTTGTTTTATGTACCTCTAAACCTTTCCCAAGTTTTGTACTGAGGGCTGCAAGGTAGGAGCAAGAATAAAGCAGGTCAGGTCCAAGCTGGGATGTTCCTACTATCTCTTCTGGGTGTGAAAATGCAAGATCAGAAAGACCTGAACTATCTCTGCTTTTCAAGGATTGGTGCAGACTAAAATCTTTTCTCTGTATGTGAGAAGCTGAAAATGGACAATATGTGCCAGCTCAACAGTTCCGAGATAAAAAGGTGCCTGAAATCTATATTGAGGAAGTACTTAAAGATCTTACAGCTTCAAAATCTTAACACCGAGCATTATGGCTGAATCTTTACCTTCCATTATTAGCCACAAAATAGTGTAAGATTTTGACTTTTCATCTCGTGACTCAAAACCCACTAATACCCAGAAAAGTATTGCAACATGTAAAAATCATATCCAACATGACTGTGCTGAGACCGAATAGATCAGATCTCTCCTGTTGCTCCAGCATCTGAAATTTCCCTCTCCATATTCCCTAGAGGCTCTGTGTTCAAATTTGGCCTTCAAATTTGTCTTTGCATGAAAAATAACATTTAAACATGAAGTAAAACAAGTCTTTGGTGAAAAATGTGTCTTTGGACCTTGACTTGGTTCCAGCCCTCTGTTAGGAGCAAGGAATGAAACAGTTTGTTTCGTACAGGAGATCTCAGAGATTTGGCTGCCATGACCCTCGTGAAGAATGAATTGGTCAGTTCATTTCAACAATGACAACACCACCATTGCTCCCTCTTCTTTCTCCTCCCTCCCTCCCTAGTTTTATCTGCATAAATATTAATACTGCAACTCCTAATTAAATCCAGGAATATATTTACCTTTGCAGATGAGCTGCTTAAGCGACACAAGAGGGGCCTCTTGTTTCCATGAAACTTTGCAGCCTGTAAAATGCAGTAGTTCTTTCCAGGATTATTGCTGCTCAGTAAATAATGGGAAAAGATGAGGAATGTTTCTGAAATAGGTCAAGTACACTCCAAACAGAAACATGCTAATAGGGAGAGATGTAAGAACAATGTCAAATGTCAATGATCACAAAGTAGCTCCCGAATATATATTTACCGAATGCAATGCTTCTCCGCTGAACAGAGTTGACATAATGACATGCTCTTAGAGGAAACTTTCACGGCTATTTTATTAGAGGTGTTATTATACTATTTTTTTTTTTTTTTTTTTTACTGAAGTGCAACTAGAAAGTTCCTACCCGCCAAAGACATGCTCTTTGAATAATAATAATAATAAAATACCCTAGAAAAGGTGAACACTGTCTCTTTTTCTCAGAACGGCTTTTATAAAGCAGTCAGCTTAGCTGCACCAGCTCAACTACTATGGACTGACCTGTTTTGTTTATGGGGACATCATGTTGGCTGATGCTAAAGTCAAGATAAAAGACCTTAACAGCAGCTTCCCTGCCCACAAGAACTTACTACCCTTGCAGGAGAAAAATCTAGACTGATTTGACATGAGATTGGGTAAATCCATGCTGTCTGGTCCGTAACTGTGTGCATGCAAGCAGTTTGGGTGATAAACTGTTATACTATTTATGCTGCAACCAGCTAAAATCCACTTCCAGAGGGGACACTGGCAGACCCATGTCAAACAGGACATACTGAATGGGGTTTTATAAAGCCTATCTGGAGTTTGGAAAATTGCTGCTTATGAGCTGGATGGTGCATGATAAAGCAAACCAGGAGGGCTGTTATTCCAGTAAAGCTGTGGGCAAAGTTCAACACTTGTAAGGTCCCTCCCCTCTCCTCTCTGCCACTGCTCCTGGCTGGTGAAAAGCTAGTGTGACATGCCAAAGAGAAAAACTCTGCCTCGCACTGAAATTAATGAAGCAGGGCATCTTAGGCAAGAATAAACTAAGCCTGTCCCACTGCTTACTACCAGGAAGGTCTCCACTGTGTTTATCTTCTGCTACTGCTTTAAAACGGCCACATCCTAAGGAATCAATGGGAAAAAATGCCATGGGATTTGTTTGCTTTGGATCCAGTTCAAGTCAAAACCACAAAGATGGTCCATAACCAACTTTTGATCAGAGCTGATCAAATCCAGGGATAGTCAGGCTTGGAGGGAGGTCCTTGAGAAAAGCATGGAACAGCTTGAATCCAGAGGAGTGCAACAGCCACAAAAAGTGGGCCAGAAATCACAATGTATGAGAAATGGTTTAAAATAAAGTGGGTTTGTTCAGTCTAGAAAATGAAAAGAGGACATAGTCTAACAGTCCCCTAACAAACCTATGAATGAGAAGAGGGAGGTTACAGTCCTCTGGGTCTCCTATAGGAAGGAGACAAAGAGTCTTGCCCTTAAGCTACAGCAAAGGGGCTATGACGTTAGACATTACAGGAAAAGCTTTTCAAGGTGAAGACAGGATCACTGGAAGAGACTGCTGACAGAGTTTATGGTACCTCCAGCGTTAGGAAGTTTTAAGAAGAGGTGTGACATGTGTGTGCCAGGAGTGGATTAGGTCTGATTCTTTATGTCCTTGATGAGGAGGACAAACCAATATCTTCTCAAGGTTCCTTCCCACTCTGTCTCCTAAGGTCCGGTAATTCAAGCATATGTATAATTCACTGGACACATTTCCTCAGACACACTCACAATTCTGCTTGTTAATTACAACCTCTGCTTTTTGGAGAAGGCCTTACCCAAAGTCTCACGGAAAAAGCACCATACAGTTTGGTCACTTTGGACTCCATACCACCTTGCAGTGCTCTTCTTAGCACATGAATCGGCTTCATGAATCAGAGCGGGGATGAGCAGATTTCTTATCCTCATAAATCAAACATGAGCATGCTGATAGTTGGGGGTCCAGGAAGACCTAGGAGAGTTGGGGAGCAGGGGTACAACATGGATCTGGCTCCACATCTGAACCACCCCTAGCCCCAAGATGTTTACATCTAAATTCTTGGGTAGGGGCCTCCCTGCAACTTTCCCATGTCGGCAGCTATTGTGAAGTGCCGCATAAGGGGTTTTTTGTGCTGGAGGCCTTTCAGGGATCTTTATTTTATCTAAATAAGGACAAAGAGCTTGTGTAGTGCCAGCACTGCCCCACTGTAGTCATCGGCATCTCTGTTCAAACACCAATGGCTTGAGGCCCAAAGATGTGCAGCTCCAGTGAGGAGAACCCAGGAGGCAATGGTCTTATTCTGTCAACCAGCAACGTGGCTATTTATCCAAAGGAACAGCACTCTGTGTGAATGATGATAGGTTTATTTTGCAGTCAGCGTCACAAATTATGGCACTTTTCCATCTATTGTCCTATATGCTAAGTAAACACCATAAACCATTCTGTGTTATGTGCTTCTGAAAATCATAACGCAAGAGTTTTACCATCAAGGAACAATGAAAGGGCAAACAAGGAAGCCAAATCATGTAAGTTAGCTTTGTTTTCCGTACAGCAGCGTAGTGTATAACTTGGTTTCTCCTGTCATGTCTTTTATGGTGTTTTTTTAAAGCTACTATGCTGTGTTACATGGTTCCATTCATAAAATTAAATTCCATGGGGCAGGAAATCATTCCCTTCTCCATGATCATATCATCTGAACCCATGCTGCAGGCAACAGGGAGAAATTACTACTCCTGATGTACATTTAAGGAGTTTCTTCTGCTGCACGGTTACCACATCAATAAGAAACTCTGCACAGGCAGCAAGGCAAAAACCCACTGGGTAGGCTGAAATGATTTTGTGTGTGTGTGTGGTTTGGTTTAATTTAAAGATGTGCAGATAGAGTTTTCACTCAGCGCGCGGTATTAATTAGCGCAAGGCAGCAAACTTGCCTGGAGATCTGAAGGCCCCAGAAATCAAACTGTGGGCGGGTAGTGATTGGAAAGGTTTAAAGGGTGATGACTTGATAATTTCCCTAGTCCAGAAGCCTGCAGAGAACACACACATACAAAGTCTGGTCTAGGGCTGCCCCATGTCCCAGCTGCCCTGTAGGCAGGTAGCCTAGGGCTATACACTTGTCCGTATGGACATACTGACATGGGATGGATCTACCTAGGGGCATCCCAGGCAGGGTTATCTGCAGATAGATATAGGTAATGTGATGTGTCTGTTCAAGGTCTGTTTGGCCCATGGGCTATGGGAGGTCCCACAACTGGCTACTGAAAACTAGAGAAATAGCTTTTGAACGCACAACAGCAGTCTGAAAATGAAGCCAGGAAAGATAACATCCATCCCTAGATGAAAATGCAGCTCCTTCTGGGTTTGCCTTGATAAATGTATCATGCTCAGATCCTGCTTGGACAAGAGTGGCAGTCCAGGTGGGATCAGCCTGCAGGTCTGCATGAGGTTCACCAGTAAAGTTTCCCCACCATAGCACTGGCACATCCCTGGCAGTGCTGCTGTGCTGAGGCAAAGGTGATTGATCGAATAACCTGTTGCACCCCCTTGTGTAAGTGAGAGCTGGCAGACACCACTGCAGCAGACACTGTTGGGAGCAAGCGAAGGGCCAGTGGGGGCCCCTCCACTCCATCCATAAAGGATTGATAAGAATCTTCTCTCACCTCCTTCCTCCAAAGCACCCCATATCTCAACCTCCACCTCACACACATAAGTTTATGGACTAAGTCTTGTGGATATCAGTCACCTCAAAGCCTTGTTTTGCTCTTCTTGTATAGCATGTGCACAACACACAAGGATTTCAGAGACATCCCACCACAATCCAGGCTGAAGCTACATCAACTCAAAAGTCACCCTAATGCAAAGATTTCCTTTGGAAGGAGAGATAAAATGTCCCTTATTTTTTATTAAAAATTTCTTCATTTTTTTTTTACCTGCTGATTCTACCTATCAGCAGAATATACCACCAGATTGAAATACTGGCATTTAGAAAAAGGTGGCAAATCATAAACAAATCCTGCTGGAAGCATCACAATAGGGCATTTGGAGGGTTGTTTGAGCTTCCCGTATCCCTGACATGAACGCAGCTGTGTACTCACATATGAGAAACAAGCTTTTAGAGCTTGACCACAGAGATCATAATTTGGAGTCCTTTCTCAAGAGAGGTCATTACATTATATTTTTTTAAAAAAAAGAAAAAGAAAAAAAGAAAATCAACAAATCCTTTATATTTCAGCTCAGCTTATTTACTATAACTGTAAGAGAGCACAAAAAACCTGCAGAGCTTTCAAGGTAATATAGAATATTACCTTTACACTGCCAAAGCCATTCTCTTACGGTTCTAAGAAAGATCTAACTCCCTTCTTCAAATGCATATAGGACATACAGAGTCAATCTTATTTTGTTGTAAACTATACATCTAATATATCCACATGTGCACAGCTGGAAATACTAATTCTTGAGAGTCTGTGTATGAGGAAGCATACTTTAAAAGCCTGTGTGTTACATAATATATATTTATAAATGCATATCTCTCTCTATCCTGAAAAAATATACATACAGTTTGCTCTTCAACCTTTTACCTACCCGGTATATCTGAAAAAGAGTCACTCTGTAATTATCCTATTTCCTAAGCTTTTCCTTAGCTTCTCCTGCTGCTGAATATCCCACCAGGCAGAGCATACACACAGAGTACCCATCTGGGTGCCATGGCAGGAACCAGTCCCTGTTGTCCCCCAGGACAGGGTACAAATATATCTCACCTGCTTCTACAAAAATCACCTGGGCACTTCAGTCACTGACTCCCACTGGCCATGAGTGGATGAAGCCCTGTCTTTAAATACTTTTCTCCCTCTGTGACCAGCAAAACCTCTCCTATGCCATGGTATTTTGCTGAACCACTTAATGACATCTTGTAAAAAATGTGCATATAAATACAGTGATGATGAAACTCCTTCTGCAAGGTGTCAGCTTGTCACTGTTTAGTGCAGCTTTAAAACCCCAGTTAGCTTAAAGTGAGCAAGATCCAAGCCCAGAATGAAGGGCTGGGGAAAGAGGAGAAAAAAAGTTGACTGCTCTTTGTGCTTGGATGTGGGGTTGCAGGAATGGGAAGGGGGAGCAGGGATGTGAAGGGGTGCCCGAATTCTTCCCTAGATATGAGAAAAAAAAAAGTGAGGTGTAGAAAGTGAGCAAAGCTCTTCTGCATTCCTGTTGTGCCCATCTTTGGTGCAAAAATGAGGAGAAATCACAGACCTGGGAGAAGCATCTGAACAATTTCTGGACAGAAAACACAGCTCCCCAGCAACCTATACCTCCTCCCTCCTCCCTCATCTATGTCACCTGGGGACTGAGAGGATTTTTTTCAGTAGCTTTACACCTCTTTCTCTCCTGGAAAGTCCCACATCGGTGCAGGGAGCTCTTGGATGGATGTCTTCCAGGGCAGCACAAGCCCTACTGCTCTCCACAGCTCTGAACATGGGGATTCATGCAGCCAGCGCCCCCACTCTCCTGAAACCCAAACATGATGCTGACAGCTGGGTTTTAATCACTCAAGGGCCGATAACCATCAAACGCCACTAATTTCCAACAAATTATCTAATCCAGATGCTTGCCGGATTTGAGTAAACACTGCACCCAACAGGATCATAAAGCAAATAAGCACAAAGCAGTTTAAGGTTTCAGCTCTCCCCTCCCCTTGGCTGGGACCCTCAAATGGGGAAAAATGCGAATCAGGTGATCCAGCGCTTGTGTTTGAAACCAGATCGGTTCCCACGGAATCACATGAAAGTCCCCCACGCAGAGCAGGCGGGCAGCCTCCCACACAGGGCACTGGCACCAAGGGGGGCATGGGCAGCTTTGGGGTAGCTGATGCTCTGGACAAGAAGGGCCACAGCCACAATTGCTCTTGGGAGGAGCAATGATTACGCTTGGGAAAACAGCAGCCAGGAAGCATTTAGGGATGTTGTCTCCTCCTGGTGAGCAGAACCTTGGGGGGACCCTGATTCAGCCCTGTCTCACCCTCCCACATACGAGAAGATGTTCAACCCATGTGCTGTGCCCTTGTCCTGCAGCAAACACCCCGGCTGCACAGGCTGACTTCTGCAGCTTCATCCCAGTGGGAGGAGAGGAAGAGGACAGCATACAGATGGAAAGAGGCGAAAAGCAACTGTGGCTGGTATGGTTTGTGCATACAGGCAGCTGCCTGCAATCCGCCTGACCAAGGAAGGAGGCACAGGACTGTGCTGCTGGCCCACCGGGGTCGGATTGCCTCTGAAATAATCCTAGCTGGTTTTCTAAGGCAGAGGAGAATTTAAAATTCATATGTTTGGAGAGAAATGAACACACATTTGTGTGTTCAGAGAAGCATGTTTTTGGCAGTGTGAATTGGTTTGGGAAGTGGTTAATGGGGTTTTATTTTGTCTTGGGGCAAGAGGTAGTTACTGTCTCACGGAGAAGCCCTTTGTGACTTCAATTTTGCAAGGGCTGTGACCTGGAAAGACACACACAGCTGTACGTATATACACACAAAGTGTACATATACACACACAAACATGCATAATTCTAGATATTTTTTTTTTCCTTCCTTCAGCACCAGACTATTTTCTTGAATAATTCTCCTATAGGATCACATATAAGACATTCCTCTAAACGAAAGTCATATTTTCTCCAGTCATATATTTTCGGATGTACACATGTGCCTTTTGTACACTGTGTAGGCAGGGTATAAATTTAAATATACACTACATACAGTCATAGACCAATACCGTATGAATGCACATGGCACAGCCATGCTCTGCCAAGTGTGGGGACTCATGTAAATAAAGGATTTATTTTACAAATTTCCTTACACACAAACACACACACACAAATGCACTGGAAACACATGGGATGAAAAACATTCTTCTGCATAAGTCTGCAACGTTGGATTCAAAGATACAATTACCCGGAGGTTATGTAAGCTTTGAACAACGAGGGGGGAAAAGAATGTAGTATGTCTGAGCAGGCCTTCTGCTGAAAAAGGGGAAACAGCACCTCCCCACTTACAGCATATTGTCTACTCTGTTTCAAATTGGGAAAAAAAATGTTTTCCCAATTCCATAAACAACAGCCATCCTTCTTTCAGCAGTTCATGGTGGTCCTTGTTCACAAATGTTCATTAAAAAAATAGCCCCAACTATTCGCCTTCTCAGGCTTTTTTGCTGTATAAAGAAGTAAACCAGCCATGTTGCCTGTTCCCGAGAATATTCCGTCTTCCCCTTTTGCAATTAAAGCTGATCCCTCCTTGCAGCTTCACTCCCCTTTGCTCCCCCTCCACCTCCTTGTCTGTCTAATCTCCCATTCCCCTCCAAGTGTGTTATTTGGTTTTGGAATTACATCTATTTACCCAGGGTGGAAGTTGCACAATGGATGTGTTTATGCGAGAAAATTATATCACTGACAAACGCTGATTGGCATGTAGACATTGGGAGAGAAAACTGCAGAGGACATATTCATCAGCTTGGAATAACACAATGATTGTGTTTTCAGCAGAGCTAATGGATCACATACCCCTGCTCACTCTGATAGCTGTTTACACAAAGGACGGCTTCCCAGATGCAGCCAAAGAAAAAAAGAAAAAAGCTTAGAATAAGAAAACCCACCCCAGCAAACACAGTAATAATAGTAATAATGAGCGATCAGGGATAATCCTTCAGAGGAAGATCATGGGTCTAATTCTTATTTGCACTAAGATCCCTATGCATGGTGCTGCTGGGGAAAGGAGCGCTGAAGTGGATGCAAATGATACGGTTGTGCATAGAGAGGTCTTCACCCTGTCAGGGTGGGACGAGGCACCAGGGGATGAGGATTACCCCTGTCCTCTGGCTCAGTGTTGTGCAGGGTGCAGGTGCTCTCCAGTTCCACCGTGCCTGCTGCAGCCCCTGGCTTGGTCTGGGCTTGGGGAGGAGGACTCCTCTTGATGGAGATTTTGGTGATGCTGGCTTTTGGGGTAGAGCAGGGAACTTGCTCTTTTGTCTTTCAGGTGAGCAAGGAGAAAGTTGTATTTTTAACACAGAAACATGATAACACAGATCATCTGGTTAGTCTCTGCTCATCCCTGCTTTGAAACAAAAATAAGGAAGGGGATACAAGTGCAGGAGGTCAGGGGCATCAGAGTTCCCACCCCAAAGCCCCCTCCCTTCTCATCATGCATTTGTCCTTCTCTGGAGCGCACTTATTTCTCATGCAAATACGTATATCAGGGAACAAAGCTCTCCAGGCTCTGCCAAAGGAGATTGACAGAAATACACAAATTTTGTCAAACACTTTTTGGAGACCAGATCTGCAACATCCATTTTATCTATCTGTCTCTCTACACATTTTCCATTCTCTTTTTTTTTTTTTTTTTTTTTAAGCAAAGATGCTGTTCATCTAAAAATCAAATGAATAACTTGTTGGAATCCAGACTGTTCATCTACCGCATGATCCCAATTTCACATCTATTCGTGCCTTTGAGAAATCTAAATCTGCCACATGCTGTCCAGGGAAACCTGGCTGATTTTGTTCTTTATTGCTTCTTACATGCCTCAGTGTTTAAAGAAGACCCATCTTTTGAACAGCAGCTCACAATCTGATAATATTTCTCTTTGAAAAGTCAACATACTATCATTGTTTCAAATTCAATTATACAGCCAGCTTTCTCTCCATGGTATGCAAGCACTATATTTAGGTTATATTAAATTATGTTTTAATAACATCCAATGGATTTTTTTATCCACCTTAGCCTTTAAAAGTCTTAGTCCCTCCAAAGGTGGGGGGGAGAAGCAGTTTATTAATGCATCACTTCAGAATTGTTTTTTAATTGGAAACATTTTGCGGAGAAAAGACCATTAATAAAATTCTATTCCAAATCAAACTTCTCTGTGTATGTTATTTTTACTCTGCAGTCAAATGCTTTTATTAGATTTAAAACTTTCACTGTTCTTTTTTATCTCTAGCTGTATAATGTTCTACAATAAAAAATAAAGGGCCTAGCGACTCCAAAGTCTGGCAAAATAATATACTTTTTTGGATGTCTGTGTATGTTGCCAATTAGTTTTGCTGTAAATACAGACCTCCATCCATCATCAGTCTCTGGGTGGCTATAAGAGATCTAATTTGTTTCAGATGCCTTGTGCTTGCCGAGCTATTCACCAGCTCTGCTGACCTGCTGCGAAGACCAAAAGCTGCAGAAGGATGACTGACAAGGGAAACTGGAGAAAGACCTATCTACTTAGGGACGGATCCTGCCTCCCAAATGGGGAAGGAAGCTTTCCCCCCTTCCTCCTCCCTTTCTCTCTTCTCTTTTCAGAAGCCCACAGTTTTGGAGAGGAGCTCAGAGGCATAAGACCTGTGTTAGGGAGGCTATGACAGGGTAATGGAAAACTCTCCTCCTCAACCCATTCTCCCACCTCCCCTCTCCTCCTTTTAAAAGCCATGCTTCAAACCTCCCGTTCCCTAGGAATTCTATGAATGCCTGATCCCAGCCAAAATAAACTCGTAAAGAAGAAGTTTCAAAAAAAGGTCACAGACCCATACAGCAAGTGTGAACCAGCAAATATCAAACCTTGGGCCAAACGGCATCATGCAAGAGCCTTTTGGCCATACACAGGCCAGCCATGCATAGTTTGTCAATCTAAAGAGTATTTGACTTCCTCACTCTGATCTCTCCAGCTTTTTGTCCCTCCCCATAGGCATCCTACAGTCCCCAGGAAGGCACCAATGGAGGTAGCAGCACCTTCAAAACAGAAAAAGGCAGAGAAACCTTTTCCTCCTGAGACTTCCATGCTGGAGAGGGCCAGATCAGAGCCATTGGCTTGGGGGCTCATTGCCAACAGCCAGAAACATCCATCTACATTGTTTTTCCACAGACAGTTGGGATTCCCACTAACTGCACGGCTTGTGTGTGTATGTCTGTGGGTGAAACACCTCCACTTTCTTTCTACAGAATTTTCTACAGGAAATAATCTTTATTTATTTAGGAGGAATAAAAAAACCAACACCATAAACAGAAAAAGTAATGGTTACCTGGCTAGAAAATGTGAATTCCCCTGCCAAGCAGTGAAACCCTCTTGATGCCTGCTACTGGTGGCAGTTTATTTATCCCCTCTATTCTCACTCCTCTCCTCAGGTGCAGTGGTGCTGTGCAGTTCTGCTCACTGCAGGACCCTAGCTCCTCACTTATCACTGTGGCCGGGATTTGGCTTCCCCCATGCAGCAGCACCAGTGTGGGAGCTGCCTGTGAACTGCCCCCACAAATCACACAGCCCAGATCTCTCACCCCAGCCTTATGGTTTGGGCACTGGCACTGGAGAAGGGAGATCAGAGTTTCAGTTCCCACCTTGTCCTGGAGAGGCTCTCAGTCCCCAAAGGCAACACCAGCAGGGGTGGAATGGGAGCTTCCCAAGCCCTTTCAATGTGGAGGTAGCTCAGGAGCAGCCGGGATAAGCAATTGGAGTTTGGCTTGGCTGCATCTACTCAAGGGTGCTAGAAAAGAGTCCTGGGTGCCGATCATTGCTGCAATTGTTAAAACATTTTATATGAAAAAGTTAATGGATTACAAGCCATAGTAGAAACAATTCTTGGAGCTGAGACCAGAATAGCTGAGAAGGAGCCAGAGCAAGACTCCTGCAAAGGACAACCATTGGGAAAGGAGAGCATGGCAGTTGCCTCCTCATGCTCCTGCTCTTGTTCTCCCAGCAACAGGCAATCCCATGGTATACACACTGCACACTCAATAAATAGGCTCTGCCATAAAATCCTTTCCCCTGCCTGCTTTACAGCTCTGTTCCAGGGATATTTTTGTGAGTTCAGGGATCCAGAGCACTCATGTGCTCAGGATCAGCATGCACAGATCACCCCTGAGGGGTCCAAAACCCATCCCATCTCAAGAAGCCCTCGACGGCGATTTCCCAAGCAGCAGCAGTTGGGCTGAACCAGCCATGGGCAGCTGTTTCTGCGGCTTCTGTAGTTTCTTATTCTTTTGTGAGGAAGACAGGGAAAATGATCCATCAGAAAATGATTCCAGCTACAAAGAGTGGGGTTTAGGGGTGCATCCACCAGGAGAAAAGGCTGCGAATGCTTAAATTACAATCTTTGCTTAAAAAAAAACCCAAACCATAATAGCACAGAGTTAGCTTTGACTACACAGAAGGGTTTATAAGTGCCTTACGTTTCCAAGGTTAAGATGCTAAAATATCTTTGGGGAAAAGGCTGTAGGATTGGAAAGGCTTGACAGGCAAACTACACCAGGATGGTGGAAGAGGTTCCCACCATCTCACCCAGGTGGTTGCTCTCCTGCCCTGGCAGATGTAGGGAGCAGGAGAAAGCACCATGTGCCCATGGTAGAGGGCACTACCAGAGACCCATCTTCATTGTCAGCACGAGCAAAGTTGAGACCACCTTGAGTCCTCAGCACATATCCAAGACCTGCCAAGGCAGCTGGGAACATTCATGTCCTAACCCATGCCAGCACTGCAGCCCTCTGTCCACGTTATGGAGATACTTGTGAAAATGTGATGCTGCTTTTAAAAATGAGCATCATTGTTCCAGTGCTAAGGAAGGAGAGGGAAGTGAGTAGGGGACCCTCCCTTTTCAGTTGCAGGGCATGCTTAGTTTTCGTCATGTTGGGAGGGGAGGAATCCCTTTTGCTCAAAACCATATGTAGAGCATCAACAAATGCACGTCCTGTGAAGTTGGGCGTGTTGCAAGAGGGATTACAACGCTGGCAATTTATAGCAGCTGCCTTAGTAGCCTCTTCTTCCACGCATTATTCTGTCAACATTGTATTTTCCTTGGAAAAACATCTACAGTAGTTTAAATCTCTTTACTGAAAACAGATCTACTACAGGTGCTTTAGAGTTCATCCACGGGATATGAGAAGGTTGAACGTCCCCAAGAAAGGGAAATTTATGTCAGTAATGACTAATTGATTTGCTTGGCTTTAAAATCCCTAACATACTTTCACATTTTTCCCTGCCTTCTTTTTTACAGTGCTAATAAAAGAAGCTACACCATGTATTTGTGTTATATGTGGGTTTATTCTGGGAAATCCTTACTTTTGCAATGTGTTTATGTTTTCCCTCATTTCCTTTTACCTTTCCTTTATAAAGGGGTTTGTTTTTATAGCAAATCAATAGGTTAAAGGTGAACATTATTGAAAAAAAAAAAAAGTGGCTTTGGAAAATATATGGTGAAAATAAGGCAGAACTGGAAACCAAACCTTTGTTCACTGGAAATTAAAGACACACTTTCCACATTGAAGTGGGATAAATGCAATATATTGTGGTAGAGCATAGAGAGAACTGCACACTCCTCTCCAAAGGCTCCCAAACCCAATCCCAATCATCTCGAGAAACATTCTGATCCTCATAGGGATAAGGAGAGGGGTTAGTTCATCTCTGTTGGGGGTCGTTTGTGGAAAAGGTTCCTGCAAGATCCTTTGCAAAAATAAATATTTTTACTAAATCCCTGGAGCAGCTTACAATTCCCCCTGCTCACAATTACAATTTCCCCATTAGGAAACTTCCTTGAAAAATCCACTTTGGCTCAATTGGAATGTGTTTGTTCAACAAAGCTGAAACATTTTTATTCCAGCCTTTTTTTTTTATTTTTACTTTGCTCTGCAATCATTCATCATCCTCCAACACAGAACGTTCAACAAGACAAAAACAGCAAAGTCATACAGAGGAGTCAAATGTGCAGTTCTGAAACCGACAGCCCATTTCATTTGAGGTGAAATATTGCTCTATTTTGGGGGAGGGATACAAAAGAAAACAGTGGTGTGGTGATAGCAAAATTATTCCCTTAAACATTGCAATTTCCAAGGAGGCAGAAAGTGGTTACATCAAGGATATTGTTATTGTGGCTGCAGTGTGTGCCAGCCTGCCCAGATGTCTACCTGGAGATACAAGGGCCCTCTCCATACCCTTTGAGGTGACAGGAAAATTTCAGCTGAATTTAACACATGGTTTAGTGGCGGAGACAAAGGCACAAAATTGGTACAAGCACCATTAAACCCCTGAGCACTGTAGGCAAGGACACTGGCATAGAGAGGGGTACAGAAGGGCTCTGGGTGTCTTTGTGCCTCTGCCGTGACTTGAAGGTCCTGTTGGACCAAATTACATCACTGCACTGTGCCTCAGTTTCCACCAGTGCTCTGAGGCAAGTGACAGGAAAAACCTTTTATAGCTTGTTTTGAGATTTATGGGTGATATTGTATCACAATGTGGATTGAAGTATGTGAGCATAGCACAGTTTCCAACTTCACACTATTTACAAACTGATATTGCTAAGAAGGCCGCTAATAGATAAAAGTAGAAACTAAAGCACTTAATTAGGACTGTACTCAACCCCACTATACCAAGTAAAGAATAAAATAGTTTACAAGGCTACTTGGAAGGACACCAGGTAATACGTTTTGTTGCCTTTAAAATAATTCTTCGGTTCTCTGAAATTAATGTCATTCTGCTTACAAAACTCCCTGCAATTTGCATTGCAATTTTCAACTAAGAATACTGAAGGAATACACCATGAATCACTAAAAGGCCAGCTAAGAACAGAGGCATTCCTTTAAATTAGAAGGAGCACAGAAGAGCCTGGGCCAGGGAACACAAGGTCTCCATATGTCTCTGTATGTGTCCATACAGACTCCCACATACGATTTATAAACACCCTATGGAGCAGGGAACCTAACTTGCAAGCTGACAAAAGCTGTGGAGGTTATGGAATGGATGGTTGCCCATTTCCTCCTGGGATGCTACTGTCAAGATCTTCTGAGATGCAATCTATACTAAAATCAATTAATTTTTACAAGGACCATTCCCACTGAACCTTGCAATATCCATCCTCTGCCACTGTCTACTCGAGTTATTACCCTCGGGTCATGGGAGCTTTGGCACACTGAAGTATGCACATGGTAGTGTATGTTCCTGGAAGCTATTATCCCAGGGAGCTCACAGGATACAACAAGTTGGGGATGTTGTTTCCACTGAGAACCAGAAATCACTTTCTGAGCTGACTGATGTTTGAAGAGGGGCCATCTGTGCTGCCCAAATTGACGTTGACAACTGTGTTTGACGTCTCTGTCTCAACATGCAAAGAAAAATCACCGTTACATTTTCTTGACTCTGCAATTTCTAACTTTGTGTCAGTGGAGGATAAGATGAGGAGTGATAGACTGATGCTGCAGGAAAAGAGTTTGAATAAAATATTAGGGAAAGAGGACAGCTCTTTTAAATAGGAAGAACTGTAAAAGCCTGGAAGAGATTGTCTGGGGAGGTGGTGGGATTTCCGAAAGTAAGGGCCATTAAGAACAGGTTAAATAAACTTCTGAGGGAGAGGCTTAGTCAGAGCTGGACCATGGCTGGGGCAGGAAGTGGACAAAGATGGCCTCTGATGGTCATTTCCAGCACTATTATCTGTTCCTAATGATCCTTAAGTAACCTGTGATGCTTTAGACTGAGTGTCTTTCTTAAAAGGTGCTTACTCAAAGGTGCTGTCCAGAATTAATTAATTCAGACCCAAGAGGCTGAAATGATCATATCAACTACCTCTCCTCCACCCAATCTCAACCAAAGCACAAGAAAGAGAAACAGGCCCTTGTCCAGGGTTCACAGAGGTCAGAAGAAAGCTCCTCGTGGAGCAATGGGCTTCCTATCAGACATTGAATAGCACAAGTGAAGATAAAGTAGTTCAGAAACAGAAAATCCAGAGTGGTTATTTTTAATTAGCATCTACAACTACCTAAAAGGAGGTTGTAGCGAGGCTGGTGTTGGTCTCTTCTCTCAAATTAGTAATGATAGGACGAGGGGAAATGGCCTCAAGTTGCGTCAGGGGAGGTTTAGATTAGATATTAGGAAGAAATTCTTCACTGAGAGGGTAGTTAGGCACTGGAATAGACTGCCCAGAGAGATGGTGGAGTCACCATCCCTGGAGGTGTTTAAAGAACGAATAGATGCAGTGCTTGAGGATATGGTGTAGTGGTTAGAGAGGATATGGTGTAGTGGTGTAGTGGTTAGAGTGATGCTAGGAGAAAGTTGGACTTGATGACCCTGGAGGTCCCTTCCAACCATAACGATTCTGTGATTCTGTGATTCTGTGTTAGATTGCAGCATAAATTGGAATATCATGTTGGGGGACAGCTGCAGAATCACTTCTGTGATAAAAGTCATTGAAGTTACTCACGAACCACAGCAGTGAATTTCTTTGGAGAACCTGGCATGAAACACAGACATGCCAGGATTACCTCTTTCATACTTGAGGCTGCTTATAAAATCATTACAAAACCAACTACAGAAGTTCTAGAATTGTAATGGATAATATTATCTTTATATCACAAAAGATTCACTACCTCAGCTCAGAACAGGGAGAATATGCCTTGGTCTGGATTAGTGATGTCAGTGTCTCAAGATACCTGGATGATTTAACCCAGCTTTGGCAGCCATATGTATTCACCTCAGTTTTACCTACAGCTGTCCAAAAATTTAACATGTATTTGAAATTCGCCTCTAGACCCCACCTCTAAAGTCAGTGAAGAAAGGTTCATACCTCTGGAGAGCACTTCATTCCTTCCTACAGCAGATGTCTAGTTAGGTCAGATGAATGATCTTGCGGGGACACCATGCCCACATAACATACAGGTTAGAGAAGCAGTCTAGATATTAGACATCTAATATCTCTACCTCTGACGGAAGGTGACATCGTATTCTTAGGAATACTTGAAATGAATGGGTTAAACTGATCAGTGTAAAAACTCTTTCTATCTCAAGGTTTTATATCCATGATCCAATTTCATGAGAAATCTGTTATTTGACTCTCCTAAAGATAGTGAGCCAGAGCTCTGCCTGCTCCGAGTCTACAGCACTGCACAGTCCTTGCTTTGAGGGGAAATGCTTTTTCCAAGACAGCAGAAATATTTGGTAAAGGAAACATAGGTTTTGGGTTGGGTTTTTTTGAGTTTCTGTCAAATCGAGATATCAGATATGGTAGTTATTATTTAATAATGATAATAGCAGCAATTTATCAGATGTAGAAGTAATACAATAATGATAGGCTTCATGGAACATACTAAAAAAGACTAACAAATATAATCAGTTGCAGAAGGAACTGAAGAAAATCTGGGACATGAAAAGCAGAGTAACAACTGTTTGTGGTGAGCTGGGCTTTCATGATGGGAGTATCACAGCAGCAGCATAAAATGGAAACAAGGTCTACTGTAGAGCCGTGTGTCCTCCAGATGGCAACATTGATTGGTATTTCTAAAGGAGTTTGGAAGGAGCAATCTTTCCCTGGGAAAGAGTATCTTTCTCTGGAATACTCCTATCAGTCTTTGGCAGGGACTCACAGTAGTGCTGCCCTCAAGACTCTGCGCTGTGGCAGGAAAAGACAGTATCTCTGGCAATATTCATGACAGTAAAAATGAGGAGGAAAAGTGGAAGTCACTACACAACTTTCGGATTCAGCAGATTATTCCCAGGGAAAAAAAAACCAAACCTTTAGAGTTCATGGCACAACTATCTGGCAAAGGACGAAGAAGTATTTTAACCCCAAAAATCAATCCCTAAAAAGGGATGAAGGCCATTAAATAAGAATGGAATAAATAAGAATAAGAATCTTTGGAAATGCTTGAGTGCCTTCTGAAATCAGTGTATTTCCCTCTGCATTTTGAGTCATTAGGGCTGCTGATGTGAAGACTTCTCTGATTTTGCAACAGCACCTTAACCTCTACAGGTCTTCAGGTGAAGAACTGAGAACTGATGGATATGACAGTAGCATCTAGGGCTGCAATAGTAACGATATTCAGTGCTCTTCTGAGGCTTTTCACTGAGGGTTTTGTAACCCTTCAGAAAGGAGATTAGGAGGATGAATTGTAGTTAAGTCTGAGAGTTATATGCCTTTGCCACAAATGAATTCTAGTCCCTGAGCTGAAGCCAGGTGAAAATAAAGGAATGGATAAGTTATTTTGCTTTATTAGCTCTGCTAAGGTATAATTTTCTTTCCAGTGCACTGTAGGTCAAGTTGCACTGAAACCACATAGTATGAATTTTGCCTTGATTTTGTGATCGCTATAATCTCCTGAAGTCCAGCTCTTAAACTGACCAAGGTGCAGGGAGACATTATGGTCAAACACCACATTAGCATGAGATTTAGGGCCAAATGGCAGGCTAGTGTGACCTGACTCAGCACAGGTGACTGCAAAGGAGTGTCACCCAGGGGGCTGGAAGGAGAATTTAGCCTCATTTTCTGGGTTGGAAGAGGTGATTCATATTGGCTCAAATCTTCCATATCATTGCTATTTGGATAGTAGATAAAAAAATATGTTCTATCACTTTCTTACACAATTTGTTTCTTTTTCATTTTTTGCTAGTTCATGCTCAAAATGTCTTAAGGTTTTCATGACTCATCTCTCCTCTCTAATAATGTTGGCTATTAATGAAGAGTTTCCTGGAAAACAGACGAGTTCAAAGTTTCAAAAATTCTGTTTTCCATTGAAGTTTAATTTCTAAAATTATTTTCTACTTTCAACAAGAATGCGACTGAAAAGCAGAGAACATTTTCCATTAAAGACTGCACAGAAATTTCCTTTCGTTTCTCACAGAGGACTGCAGGGCTTGAAACAGCTTCCACTTTCACCACCACTGCCAGGACAAGAGCCAAAATCTTCTGCTTCCCTCTTCTGCCTTAAATCAGGCCTGAAAAAAAAAATGAGTTCCCAATTTCTGTCTCATTATTTCTCCTTTTACTACTTCTCATCTACCTAGGCTACTCATGATAGCAATGTTCCAGTCCTCACTTCAAAGTATATGGAGTTGCCTCCACACACTTGGCCCTACTGAAGGAGATGAGGCTCATCTTTGTGTGACTGGGGGATTTAACTGGAATTATTTTGTGCAGGGAAGAGCTAATACCACAGTCAATAACTTTATTAATCCATGTAGCTCTCTAAAGTGATCATACATTTTCTCAGTTTCCAGTCTGCTTCCCACATGTTTTCCATACTGAAGGCTCACCAACAGGTTTTGTAGCAGTACAAGCAGGAGTTCAGAATATTTTGGTGGTGGTGGCAGTTTTGGGTTTTGTTTGGTTGGTTCTTGTTTGGTTGGTTTTGTTTTTTTAAAGTTCCTGGCTCAACTGCTGTGAACAAAAAAAAATAAATCAGATACAAAATTCCATAGCCGTTTGGATTAGGGGTTTTAGGAGTACAGGATGAGAGCAGGGCTTTGGCTTCTTTGTCCACCAAAAAAATCTCTAAAACTACAATGTTTAGTTTTCAAACATATTGGTAAAGGAAGAAAAATAGTCTGGATAAAAATGTGGAGTTTTAAAAAAATCTTCAGATAAACTTTAAAAAAACCTTTAAACTTTTAGTGGACACTGAGAATAGTGCACAGAATCACAGAATGGTAGTGGTTGGAAGGAACCCCTAGAGATCATCTAGTCCAATCCCCTTGCCAAAGCAGGTTCATCTAAGCAAGGTCACACAAGAATGCATCCAGACAAGTCTTGAACGTCTCCAGAGAAGAAGACTCCACAACCTCCCTGGGCAGCCTGTTCCAGTGCTCTGTCATCCTCACAGTAAATGGTTGCAAAAAGCTTTTTTGTTTATTAAACTTACACAGAAAAACACCCCACCAAATGTACTGGCTCAGAGCCATTCTTCTCCATGAGCAACTTGTTACCAGGGTGCTCCTGAACCACACCATAGGTGACATGTGGCACCTTTGCCCACCATCGGCACAACCTGTGCACCAGCTGTGGGAGGGCAAGATTTGTTTCTTCTGCCTGTGTCATACTGACTAATTCTGAACTGGTGTGATTTAAACCTGCAGGAGCTGACTGGCTCAGATACGATCTCAAGTTGTAGATGGGAGCTCATGCAGCCATCCTTCCTTATTTATAATCTTGGAGCAAGGCTGCCTTTCCAATTTGGCTGATGTACCTGCAAGCTAATACATGGGTGTTAGAAGGGGATTTGTGTCCTTTCAGGAGACGCAGGCAGCAAAAGACCCTTCTGATGAAGCCCCAAAGCTAAAATGTTAATCTGATGAATTCTACCTCTATAGCTCTGGAGTAAGAGGTTAGCAAAATACTTTCTATGCCAAGAAGCTGTAAAATAAGCTTCATTTTAGATGTGATAGGGGAATATTTTCTTACTAATGGTACCAAGGTGTCTGCTGAATTAGCTGAGATACAATATATCAGCAGTCACTGTAAAACCTCTGTGTGAAAACATCTAATAGAGTCAAAGAAACCAGCACTAGAACAGACCCCAAGGCAGATTAGCTGTGCCTAAACCTAAACCAGGCTCAGCAATACCTACTCACACTACACAAACCACCTGACTGAAAGCAGAAGATCTGTGATTGCCTTTGTAGCCCACAGGTGCCCAGCCCTAACTGTATCCACTGATGCTGTTATTGGTTCAGAAGCAAACCTGAGAACAAAACCTCGTTATGACTTCATCTTTCCCTAGCCTCTGCTCTAAAAACCATACAGAGAGAAGCAACTGGAAATGCTGTTATATATATTCTATGGGTGAACGTGAAATGGCACAATTATCCCTGCAATTGTCCCACGGAGGTATCATGACCAATGCTCTCTGCATTTAAAAGAGCTATGAAATATTCAGATCAAGCCTGGTTTCTCTACAGACCTGGAAATACACAATCACAAGGTCCTAAATAAGGTTTGAACAGGACTCTGGCTTAGGAGAAAAAGGAGGGAACCTCCAATGGCCCACCTTCCAGGTCTGTGCTGCTGCCAGTGGTGCTGCATTTTGCTTTAACTAGTTGCAGCATAGATTTATTTTTCATGCTCATGTTGAAAATTTGGGTCTGGTTTGGAAGTGTGTGTGGGCCTTATCTTTTTGTTCTCTAAATAAAGGGTCGTTTCCAATATTCTACATCTGTCTTAGTACAAGTGATTTTATAGTGGCAGATTATTCTACAATATGTTAGTTTTTTCTCAGGAACCAGTAATATAAAGTAATTTATATATCCAGTGGAAGCCAGCATTTATTTTCAGTAATTTCTCCCAATTACGTTTATCAATAGGTATCTCTCATCAAAATGCCAAATCTCGCAAGCATGTTTGGAAAGTCAAATATATTTGTGTAATACAAACCTATGTCATGTCAAGAATTAGTTTGACTCATAGGCCTTTAATTAAATCCTTGTGGAGTCTTGGTGTGAAGAATAGACCCAGTTTCCAAAAAATTTAATTTATAAGATAAATTCACAAATATATCCATCTAATAAATCTTTCCTACATCTAATATTTGTCCTAGAAACAATAACAGGACAGATAATTTATTACACTATTTCCTATTGCATTATAATGACTATGCTTGATACTTTAAATGTATTCTTCAGAGCACTGGAATGATGGAGGCTATAACTAATGAAGATAAAGATTTCCAGGGCGCATTGATCTAGGAGAGACATACTTAGTGTAACTTCCAGACCTATATGTAATCACAGAAATATTTCCCTAGAGAACGCAAATTATAGATGACTCTAAAACTGCCACTGAAGATATTTTGCAGAAACCACAACAGGAAATGTTTATTTTCTCAACCCTAATAACCCTTTCAATACAAATTATTTTGGATTTTTGAGAAAATTACATTAATTCACAATTATTAATGTTTTTTCTTGCAAGTTGCTTCATATTTCTATAAATATCCATTTTTTTCTCTGTCTTTTCTTAAGTCAGCGCCTTGATTTCTCACCTAAATGGCCATTGTGTACAAAACAAAATGCCACCTAAAGTGTCTCAATTTTTATTCCTTCAGAGCAGCCTGCTTGCACTACAGATGAGCAGAGCAGAAGGTCAATTCCACCTGGCATAAATGCAGAGGAATATTAAAAGCAGAGAACAGATTGGAAGTGCCAGGTCTCAAGATTCAGTCTCAGCAACCAGAAATACCATTCTGGTGTTTGCAAATACTTTTTGTAGTTAGACCTATCCCTAATCTATCAAACTACCATCCCTCAAATTCAGAGATATCAGAGGAAACATGCCCTTGTTGCCCTTCTCCTACATCATGTCTGGTTAGACCATCCTCTTCCTCAGTTGCCGGATTTGGGTTCTATTTATTTCAGTTAGTACTGATGGTAATATTAGTAGTAGTTTTTCATACCAAACAAGTCAGTTCCAGGTAAATCTAGTGAGAGATCATATGTCTGGCATGGAAACTGCACTGCCCTCCTCCTCATGTGAGCCAGTGGATGGCTTCACTTAATTCAGGTTGAGGGGGAGGAAAAGGAGTGGAAGACAACAGCTGAGGGAAGGGATGCATTATGTTTTGATCAGGCTTTTTGGAAGGCTCACAAGTGCTTGATTTCTCCCTAATTGTATTGGATGCTCTTCAGCTCTTAACAGCCTTCTCAGCATTACTCTCACTCAGTATGCAGGACTATGCAGGTATAGACTTTGGGATGTGCATCTGAGGTCTGGCAGCTGCTCTGACTCCAAAGGCTACCAAGCTAAAGTCAAGGTGACTGCCTCCTCAAGAGTTTGAGAAATAAAATGCATCTAAAAGAAAACGACAGCTTGGGTTGCTGATGATTTTTAGAGGAAAATCTGATTTGCAACCTGTGGTTTGGCTTGCAGTGGTTTGTGTGCATGGGTTTCATAGGGGTGGAAACAGGGCACTTAGTACTAGCCCAGCTCTGGGCAGACATTCTCCCAGAAAGTCTCGTGTCTCCTTGTTCCAAACACCACCTCTGCTCCAAAATCCTCTGCACAGTATTGCAGGCAGAGATCTTCGGGCAACAACACAACTATTCAACAGTAAAGAGTGTTTTGAAGAGCAGGGCATAGAAATAAGAAGGTAAAGCTGTTTCCTACTGGTTTACAAAACCCATCACGTCTGAGGACTTGTACTCATCACTAATCCAACAAGCAGAGTGTGCACTTGGTTTTTCACAGCCATCAGGCACTAAGCCCCCAGCATGGAAAAGATCAGTGTTTCTGTATCACACCGATATGTTTCTTGCTGCAAAGTACATCTCTGCCTAGGAATGGAGAACCAAAATGAGATCAAGTCCCCTGCAACTGCAAAAATTATAGAAATGTAGGATACACAGCACTTCTGCTCCCGTTTCCCTGCTCATACATAGAGGAAGCTGCAAAACATTTCCCCAAAACTTGTAACAAGCTTAAAACAAGCTGCATAAAAGACGAAAAGCCACAAATGACAACATAAAACAGGAGGAGAGCAGGAAATATTACAGGCACTGCCATGGGGTCCTGCAAACAGCAAGGGAATTTGTTAGGTGCTAATTCCCAGGTGGTGATCCTCAGCAACAGCCTGTGCTCTGTGTTGCAGCTGAAGACAGAGAAGAGGGGATAGGTCCTTGTCTCCATCCTCTGATGAAAAACTTATGCCTGACCCTAAGCTTGATGATTTAGTGCCGGTCGTGTGAGCAGGACTCCCTGACTAGGCTCCAGAGGAATTGCTAACACCAGCTGGAGTGCCAACACAACCAGCTCCGCATCCTGCCTCTAGCTGTGGCCAACTTCCAGTGCTCCAGAAGAAGGCAAAGAAAACTCGCAGAAGCCAAGTTACGTAACATTTACACAATATTATAAACTAACACAGTTCTGGTTTGTTTTTTTGTTCCCATGAACATGATATGACTCAATGGAAACTACTCTGCAGGAAACAGGCGGCATATTTTGAATCTTAAGCTTCCAGAAACACAATACTTCTCAAAAGAATTTGGAAACAGCGTACCTGTTGGAGGGATGAGCCCAGCTCAAAACCTAGAGCTGAAGAAACCTGGAGTTTGGGAAGAGTTGAAAAAAAAAACCTGCCTCTGGTCCAACTGTTGCAACCATCATAGCACTGGACCGAACCCAAGCCACTCATCTACGTAAGCTCTGTGTCGATATAACAACATTCATGCTTACCTTGAAACAAAACAGAATAATCCTACAGTGGGACTTCTTTTTTTAATTTTATTTCCAAGTACTTAATGTTTGTACCAGTATTTCTCAAATCCTGTTTCAGCTGCTACTTATAATCCTAAAGTGGTGCTTGAAATCTGTCTCTGAATTTCAGGATGTGAAGCCAACTCAAATCTCTTGTCTCCCCATCAGCTCTCATGACAAGGATAAAGAAGGACAAAATGTTATGCAGACTTGTTGATGGAGGTGAAACTCAGTGGTTGCCAAAGATGGTTTCTGGAAACAGTGCAAACCCTCCACTGAAACCTTACTGGCATGCAAGACAATCTTTGCTTTTTACTAGTAGGCCCAAAACTAACATTTTCATAATAATTTTCCAGTATCAAAGTGATAGTTTTTATCCAAGACAGCTGAATACTACAGAACTGTGTAACAACTATTCAGTGCCAAACATATGCTATGTATACATTTTAACACCTTTGATAATAATAAAAAATGCATGTTCCTAGCAGTTTTCTCAACTTTCATTCAATAACAACATCCTTGAGTTGATGCTTTTTGTTTTCCTTTCATATTATTACGAACCTGTGTTTAATTCTCAGTGCCAGTTTGGCTTTTTAACCTCTCTTTCTACATTCCACTAGTAATGTCTGATTAAGAAATTAGCCTTTCAAGTGCTATAAAAAAATCCAAGAAATACAGTAACACAATACCATGGAAAACTGATATAATCTTTTCAAAACTATAAAAATTGGTCACCCAAAGGAACATCTGCATGGTAAAAATTTTAAACAAACTGGAGGGGAATCAGATAGCTCATAAAGCACCAAGCAGCTAGAAGAGCCATTGGTCGTTTACATATTTTGCTGTCATCCTGACTTGGAGAAGACTATCATTTTGAAGCATGTTTCTCCAGTTTTAGTTACCAGCATCTGGAATGAATTCCACGATGGAACACTGAAAGTTTTTAAAAGGAAACTCAACCTTACAATAATTATTCCTTAAATCATTAATATGGTGAAAGTGCCAGATGTAAAAATATGAACAAAATAAAATAAAATATGCTCCCAGGTATCACTCAAATCCCTAATGTACATCTGTCTGTTTTCTCAGTTCATTAATATCTGTTGTAGTCTCAGATACTTTCTTTTATGTAAAAATTTCCACTTGCCTGATATGTCTTCTGTCTTGCATTAGAGTTATTGCTCTACATCTCAGAATAACTCCGGCTGTGTACATTGTGGGACTGTGGATCTACCGTAATATAAGCTTTCCTTCAGTGAAAGATAAGTGTATTCATCTTCTATCCAACACCATGGGAAACATTTACTTTGATGCATATTCAAGAGGGATATCATCCTGAAGGAGTGGTTTCTTGGTGACAACAGGGCTTTTCCAGCACAGAGCTCCTCACAGAGTCCAGGTTTCATTCACCGGCACAAGATATGACACAATGAGACCTGGGTGTCAAGGCATGCTGGGCTGGCTGAGCCTGTGGTAGGACCAAGAGCCTAAAGACCCGGCAATTCAGTCTACACCTTCATTCCCTGTTCACACTTTCAAAGCAGGGTGATGAAGGCAGCAGGGGAAGGCATGAATATCACTATAGATTAATACAACTTTTTTGATGGTCTGTTCTTTTCAGGATGATGATGCAAATCATAAGACTGAAATCAAATTCACTTTTAAAAGTTAATACACTTGAAATGTGACACAGTTCAGCAAAGAGATGCATTTAAATCACTTAGGAGGACCCATTTCATTGAAAATTCCTGGAACACCTAAACTATACCCCACAAAAGTCCCAGCCATTCAGTTGTTTCCACTAATGTCCTCACTCCCTCCACAAAGATGCCTCCTCAGAGCTCCACTGAGTACTCCCACTCCACTAAGCATTTTTGCAGATTAATGCTTGTCTGAATGTTACTAATTAGGCCAGGCGACTATATAATGAGATGCTTACAAAGTTTATTCATCACTAAAAATAAATGTTAAGCATCTGGTTTGCAGGCTATTCCCATGTGCCATTCAGGTCTGCATGCTGCAGAACCAGATGGAGCTGGAGGGAGACCAATCACAGCGCAGAGGGATTACATGTCTTAAAACCATGGTTAACTTAAATAAGCAAGTTGCCATCCCTCCATAAATCCCACATCTACCACCAGATGTGTGACAAGACTATTGTACAGGGCTTTCTAGTTCATGCTACCCTGCTCTACTGGGGCAGAGAAGAAAACCAGCCACTGATGGCAAGGGCCATCTCTCTCTTGCACACAGCCCACTTGTCAGCAAAGCCAATCTGTGGGTGACCATCTGAAAAGAAAGCCCAGATGACTCACAAAGCAGAAAATCATCAAATGGGGCTACGCTAAGTAAACTCTTGTTCTGTCCCAGGGAGTGGTGGAAATGACTCATCTCTCAGCTAAGCTTGGGGGAGAGTTTCTCTCTGCCATGTTAACCAAAAGTTAAGTGGGTTTCTCAAGATGGTTATTGCAGTGAAACCATTGATGATGTTTGCTTACAAGCCCTGATTTAAGTACTTAGAATAGCAGTAGATCTAAACAAGAACACTGTGTCTCCTGAAAACATGTATTAGCCTGTGTACAGGCTGACAGAGAAGGTGTGATTGGCAGCTGGATAATTTATTTTCCTTTTTTCTTCCTGAGCAATGCTGTGCAAGAATCAGCACTTTTCTGGTATCATGGTCTTCACAATGACTAGGAAAGCAAGATCTAGGAGATCCCAGGTTCTGGGGGTCATTCCTCACACAAGAGAAGAGAAAAGGAAAGGAAACAACCCAATCCAATATTAGCAGAGAGAAGAGAACAAGCTGGGTTTTCCCAGAGCTGGCTGAATCAAACCCTCTAGAGAAGTGGAGTATTTAAACTGTATTTCTCTTTTTGGATGGGCTTAGAGGCTGCTTTCAGGTTGGGAGCCTTGTTTTGCTGAGCACTGCTGAGCTTAGAGGAGATGATTTCTTGTTGTCCTCAAAGAGCCATCCATCCGAAGAAGCAATGCACAAAGGCAGAACTTATAGGGGGGATGACTTTGACCATGAAGGTAATTTTTCAACACTTGTGGTTTTTTTCCTTTAAAAGAGCACAGGGTGATAAATTAATATCTGGATTTCAAGCGCTGAAAAATTCAGGGTTTTCAGATTCTGGGGTTTTTTGATTCGCTATCTTACATTGCTAGGGAAACATAATAAAGTATGTTGCTTCAGGAATCACAGAGTACAAGTAAACTATGCAGATGAGACCATTAGCACAAGAAAAATATTCATTTCCTCTGAAATGAGAAATTCACAAAGCTATCTAAGTGTGAGAAGGGAGCTGTCTCCCACTCTTTAAACCAGTAATAAAGCTTTTAGCTGACTGTTATTTGAACACTGTGAAGTATTGCACTTGGCCACATTTACCAGTTTGTCCAGAAATACAAAATAACTGGATGAACAGAGCAAGATTTTTCAACCTGTCTGACCCCGCAAAATACTAAGATTCTCAAGAGAAACTGTGGCACAGAAGAAGCCCACAGTGCCTCAACCTTGGACAACATTGAATCCACCACAAGACACAAAGCTGCAGGACATATGACTCTTGAAGCCCCATTAGTCACTAAACAGGCTGATGCTACATGGTCCAGACTTCCTTTCTGTCAGCTGCTACCCCCTGACACTGTAGAGTCCTTGAGGTGGAGCAAAGCATCCTAGGAAGAGCCCCACAAGGGCATGTGATCCACACTTTTTGCCTAAGCAAAAACAACAGAGTGTCAGGAAGGGTGGTTATGTGGCTCGCCCATGGCCCAGAAAATCAGTCTTCATCACAACTTTTTTCTTTGTCAGAAGGAAGTCTTTTAACATGGCTGTAAGGCACTGAGAACATGAGGCAGCTCAGTGCTGTGCTGGTGGAAGCCATATAGGTGTGATGCATGGGGACACAGACAGACACATGGACAGAGGAATGATGACAATATCATCAAATATCACTGTGTTAGAGCCAGGTTAGACAAAAGGGGACGGATTATGGAAAGTTACAGCAGAGCTGGAAAACGTTTGGAGAGGTTTAGTAGCACTGGATGAAAGGTGCCCATCTCAGGAGGGAAAGGAGCTTGAATACATTATACTTATGGGCACAATAGCCAGCTAGCTGGAAGCAGTGGAGCCTTATTTCAACATAACCCAGTGCAGGAAGAGAAGCCAGGGAAAGCAGAGGTTGGAAGGTAAAGATGGAGAACAGCGCAGATCATGGAAGCAGGGTCTTCTTGGGCCAAGTGGTGAGGAACAGAAGACACTTGCCAGACTAAACCCAGTTGGTATTGCAGCACAAAAATAGCTAAGTGGCAGCAGGAAGGTTGGGAGGCAGGTTCAACCAACGCTTGGAGAGCCTACCATAATTCTTACTGCCCCTCTGACCAGGGAAGACCAAACTACTTTCGTACACAGACCCGGGATCACAATCAACTCTACATATACAGCCATTACGAGGTTTATTCCAGTGGGATCAAGCCTGAATGCACCACTGAAGAATGAGGATAGGGGAGGTGAGCTATAGGATGCTACTTTGGAGTCTTTGGCAGGATTAATCTATGGTTTCCCAAGGGAAAACAAAGGCTGACAAACCGGTGAGAGTAAATAAAACAGCTGATGAAAATGGGAACTGGACAAATGAGAAGAATATTAAGTAACAGGCATAATGCACCCACCTGCCTATGTCCTATTTTCAATATATGTCCTATATTTCACCTTGGCAAATGACATGCACACATATACCCATAGAGAAGTCACCAGAAGTTAATGCCACAGAATTAAGGTATGAGTGCAGGCTCAGTAACAACTCCACATCAGTGCCCCAGGCAGGATGTTCTTTATTCTGGTTTAGGTTAACCCATCTCCAAAGCAAGATTAAGCTAAACCATTTGAAAGCGGGCTTAGGACAAAAATATATGTCCTCATGGGGAACTGGTGCCTGATGCCAGAACTGAGGCCACTGCACTGCAGTTTTGAGACTACTTGGAAGAACTGAAGGAGAAAGATAATAGAGACGCTAAGTGAGGACTTCACAGCAGTGCAGTTGGGACAGTTTTAGAAAAGGTCAAATTGCTCCTAGAAAAGATATTTTGTGGGTGGCAGAAAAATACTCCTGCTGGTTTGTGTCCATTTTTATTGACAGAATCATTTGTTGCTATCACCTGGGAATTTTGCTCAGGTTTTTTAGTTATGACTTACGGAGTAAATTTTTAAAACTCAGAACCAATAAATGGATGGTATTGGTGTTTTGGTACAGAAAAAAAATTCCTTCCTGACAACACTAAAGGATTTTATCTGTGGCTGTTCCTGAATCCCTAAAATATAGTTTTTGGGCTCTGGCCGAGGAAGGCTTGAGGCTTGACTTTCCTTTTAGTCCAAAGGAAAGCAATCTCTCAAACAGAGTCAGGGTCTTGTGTCCAGTATGTAACAAATGGAAGGGGAATGGGAGCGAGACAGAGCACATTCCACAGCCTGGTGTATTTAAGGAAAGGGGTATAGCTTTCACTCTCCCGCTGTTAGACAATAATGCGCTGACTGAAAATGTCAAGCCTCAGTTTAAACAAAATAAAAGACTGGAGGGCCCAGGGCAGAGAATTTAAACACATATTAATTAGGGCTGGTAATACTCTGACATTTGCTAGATTTTTAATAAACTGATGAATATTCCTCCTTCATATTTCAGTGACATGAAATCGGTGCAGCTCAATTAATTTCAACAAGTTTCGGTCAACGGGTGCTGCAGGAAAACGAACATACAGCGTCACAGACTTGAATTAGAAGTACTCTTACTTTGAGTAACGTGAAAACCCATTGCCCTCAGCAGGAGAAAATTGCAGCTCAGGACCTTGAGAGGAATTTATTTACTTGCAGTAGGAGATTTACTTTAATAATAATAATTGCACAAAAAGGAGAGGAAGGCAGAGAGAACAGATGATTAAAACTCACTCAAGAATGCAACAGAACACTAAGAGACATCCCCAAATGTGGAAGCACAACAGCTATTCTTACATTAGCATGAAGACTTAGCTTCATATGGTCACAATAATCCAATAGGGAGAAAGAAGTTTTCTGGAAGATGTTAAAGTTTCAGTTGTTACTGTAGTAATGAGCACTAGAGCAACATCTCTTTACTAGGTTATAATCTCTTCAGTGGCAGTTACATGAGTGGTTCAGAAGGTACCAGTATCTAACCAGAGCAGTAACATTTCCACACAACTAGTCATTGAATGTTGTAGGTTGTCATAAATGTTCCCAACCTCTTTTGAATAGTTCCTTCCTCTTTCATTAGCTAGAAGAATATTTTCTTATGTGATGAGAGGCTTCAGTCATAGACTGGGTCCCTGTAGTGCAAGCTTTGGTTGAAACACCCAAGAAGCAGAAGTCGGGCCCAGTGCTATCTGGGAACTTTAGGCATGAGATACAGCAATAACATAAGATGCTACACTGGTACAAATAGAGATACAGAGCACTACTCTAATGTCTGAATAAAAGCAACTGGACAGACACTAACTCTTGCATTACTTAATGTGTTCTAGCACACGTACTCAATCACAGCAAACCTGAAAAAGTCACATACGCATGACCACACTCTCCTCATGCTAGTAAGTGAAATTTGTGTGCATATGGCGGTCTTAGCTTTGCTAAAAGAAACCCTGGGGTGCAGTTATCATAGAAAGAAATGGATTGAGGATGTACATTCTGTAATAAAGGGAAAATTTTTAGCATTTAAAATGTTAGCTCTTACACTAAGCGCATGGCATTCAAATCCTACACATGAGAAAGTTCAAGCAGAGAACAGAGCTGGACACCCTCTTTCGAGATTTTAGTGAACTTTTAGATTTTAAAAATAAAGCATTCGCTTTTTTCCATATTTTTTCAAATTATCAATCTACAAAATTTTGCAATAAAAACCTGAGAATCTTGAAATCTAAATAAACTGCAGCTTAACAAAAGTGAAACATATTTCAAATAAACATTAAAAATGGATTTTTAAAAGTTACTTGGCTTCACAATGAAAGAAAGTGGTTTTGTGTTAGGTTGTGGCTGTTATTATTATTTCTATTATTATTATAACCTTGTTACTGCCAGTATTAATAAAATACTTGTATCCACTAAAGCCTAAAAATGTCTCAGAGACCTATGTGCTGGGTATTTTACCAATGTTTATTTGAAAGACTGTCCTTGCCTCAAAGAACTTCTAATTTACTGTTGCACCCAGGGGAACAGAGAACAGAAATAGTTGCTTAGCACAGGAACTGGATTATCACAGATTCTCAGTGTCACAAGATACATCAAAACCCAGTCCATCATCATCAAGAGTAACACAGGAGACCTGAGGTGACCCAGACAAGCTCAAAACACCACTGTGTCTTAGTGAGAAGTAGACTTGACCTGAACAGCTTCCAGACCAAACAAATGCAGAAACAACCAGGATGAGAATAAAAAGAGAGAGGAAAATACTAATTCAGTCTTACAAATCAGGAGGTGAGAAACTTCAGCAGTGAGCTAGCAGAGCATAGCCTGGTGGAAGAGTTTCCCAAAGTCACCCAGATACAGCAGATCCCCAGTGTCCCAGCCTGGAGTTAAAACTACAAGGACATTCTTTGCAGACAGCACAGCGTGCGGCAGGAATGGTGTCTGAGAAGAAAGTGCTCTAAGGGAGTCATTACAATGTCAAGTAGTCAATACATAATAGCACAGTGTTTAATTAGCATGGCTCAGACAGCTACCACCACCTGACTGGATCATGATCACTGATTATATGGATGTTCTTACTGAAACTGGGAAGTTTTACACCTGCAAAGCCTGCCTGCCTTGGGGTCTAAGGCAAGGCTTCTTACCCTGTCACCAGAGCAGGCTAAGGGCTTCGGTACCTGCCCAAGTACCTAGACCCAAGCTCTGGTCCCAGTCCTTCCCTGGAACCTCTGCTCCTTCCAGCAGAGGCCAATGGACAGGAGAGAGCTTGCCACTCAGCACTGTAACATCAACAGTCTTGATATCAATTAATACATAAGGCTGGAAGCTGCAGCAGGACAGGTCTGCTGCAGGATGCCTCTGGGGAAGGGTTTGCTGCTCTAAGCTATGAGGGCAGTAACTGCATCTGCCACCATGGCTACCTTCAACAGGGAGCCCAAGTCAGTCAGTGCCCACAGCTCCTCTGGATGCTGTGGGGCTGCTGGCAGCTCCTCATGCCACCATAGGTGTTGGAAATCACTGTCTCCCAGACCCTGGAGATCATGCCCATACCCTGATGTTTTTTGAGGCACATGAGAAGGAAGTTGAAGAAAGTTTGGAGCTTATACAGCCATTTCCTCTCTTGCTCTGTACAGTCAGAGTGTGGGGGCAACCTCAGCTCTGCAGGTGACAAATGAAGATGGTTCCCCTCCCCACAGTAAAACAGGCATCCTCAGGGGAGAGCTTTTTTGCAATTAGGCTCATCATTTAGTTTTCATCTATCTCCCCTAAGTCCACAGAGGATGTGCAGAGAGACTCTTTGCAGGCCCTATTGGGCATTACCAGTGTCAATCACAGTACCCTAGAGCCCTCCTGTCACCACTTTAAATTAAGTCTTAAAGTATGGGCCAAAAACAATGGATTTGTAGACAGTTGCTTAGGGAAGGAAGTGCTGGAGGGGATTCATTACACTATGGGCTGATGGCTGATGCCTAAGTATTGCAAAACCCATGGGGTTTCCAGAGGATCCTGACATGAAATACGTGGTGAAAGAGCAATACGGGATGCAGAAGCCATGGCACACCGGAGAGACAGATATGAAATGGAAATTACTGAGGCTAGGGATGGCCACAGAAAGAACAGGGAGCTGGGATATATCTAGCCTAGTTGGTAGAGATCTGAGAAGGAGACAGGAATACTGGATCCCAAATAAGAGGAGTTCAGCTCCTTTGCTTCCTTTCTAGAGCAATCTTCCTTACCGGTGCAACTCAAGAGATAAGCTGTTTGTGATGGATGTTGGTGGTTTTGGCATTAGATTTATAGCCTGTTTAACAGGAATGGGAGTCTGGAGGCCTGAATTGTTGTATCTCAGCTCTGCTACTGATTTCCTGAATAACTGTAGTGAGCCATATAGACCCACCTTTTCAAAGTGTGGCAGCCTGAAGTTCAGTGCACCACCCCATGGTCAGCCCTACAACGAATCCCTCCTATGACATCTAAGGTCCACTTTATAAATCAGGCACTTGGTCTCAATTCTGTGAACCTCTATTTCCTAAACTGTCACTGATGGTATTACCCTTCTGCAAGGTCCTTCCAGAGCCTCTGTTTATTAATGCTCACAAAGAGTAACACATATAGGGACAGAGGAGGTACGGAAAAGAGAGCCAGATGAAAGCATTACCTGAAAACTGCGACACCACATCAGCAAGTGGAGCTGTATCAGAGGGGGCAGAGGAAATTGGTGTTTCACCTACCTCCCTCCAATCCTTCACTCGCATCCACCCCACCCCTACAGAGATCTGACCAGCAAGAGACTAAGTTGATACAGAAAAAGAGAAAACAGCAACCCCACGGGATTATCTAGAATTACCCCAAATAAACCCACAGAAAAAAGCCTCATAAGTACTTGATACTCATTCAGCACATGTCATCCGATAATCTTGGGGAAGCTTACGATGTCTGGCTAAGGAGCAGCAGGCCCAAGCATTTCTGAAGAGTGGACTAAGTTAGATGACTAAATATGGTATTTTTTTATGAACTTGGAGCACCCACTTTGGAGTGCTTGGCCCAGGATTGATTCCTTTTGAGACCTAGGCCTTTGATCTCACTGCTAGACAAAATAATTAAAGGAACTGGAATACAATCGAGGTTTCTTTCCAGCTTAAAAAAAAAACAAAACTTGGATATCTTTTTTGGACTCTTCAGATAAAACATCATGTAGAAAAACAACATGGTGTCTCTGGAGCTTATTCCATCATCTCCCTTCTTTTCAGCTCACATGTGAAGCTGCTCAGATCTTTCATTGGGAGGGAGAAAAATTGGAAACATCCAAATGTTTGATAGATAAGGCAATCCTTATTGGGGTTACCTTACCCACAACCAAAATTTGGAAGGTAATCCCACGAGGGATGCTTAAAACCAGACACATTTCCCTCTAACGACCATTACCTAAACTGCTCTTTTCATGCTGAATGCCCTTGCTGAGGGGTTTTGCATTGAAAGGGGGCCTCTGTTTGGAAAGAGAGTCGTCTTTGTTGTTGCAGATACAGATTTGATCATTTGGGTGGTGTTTCATTTTTCTTGATCCAGTACTCACCAGCCTGCTTGATGGCTCCACAGGGACAAAGATGATCTGCCTCCCTCACAAAACATACGAGATGTTCCATGGCTGGAGCAGGAGGGAGAAGAGGTCCATATCATGAGGCTGGGGAAGGATTTGATGGGTTCCTTCTAGCTCCTGCTACCCAGTCTGGGGTCTCAGGACTAAGTCAGAATGGTCCAGTGGTGCTTTTTCTCCTTCTCAGTGAGGAAAGAGAGTGGCAAAGTTGTTGGGGAGATGGGGGTTCCTACAGGTCCAAAGGTGCCAGCTGGAGCCTCACTTGGATTTTATGCTATAAACTATCCCAAATTGACCCTAGTGGGAAAGAATCTCTGGTAATTTGGGGTAAGGAGTCAAAAGCAGATAAGATACAGTAACTTCAATCATCTCCCTTGAGAGCTTAGGTTCTTCAAGTAGGCTACCTCACTCATGAGGACTAAAAAAGTCACCTCTAAGTATCTGAGCAGTAAACTTCAATACCTAGAGAAGCCTCTAATACTACCAACAATCTAACCTTCTCTCTTAGCTTAAGCCAGTTTTGCATCCTCTGACCATAGATTGGTGTTCAAAAGCCAGTGCCTGAAAGTTTAGTGAAAAATCTGTATTTACCTAAAAGGGCATTGGTTTTATCCTTCACACTCACCTTCTAACTACGAGGCATCTTTCTCCCCCACCCATGTCTTTTTTTCTTGCTTCCCTTTTCTCCCCTTTGGCCTGAGATCCTGACAAAGTAGGAAGGCAGAAGACTGGATTTTTTCATCACTGAGACAGTTAAAATGGCTATTTTGGTGATGCTCCCAGCCTCAGATAGGTTGCCAGCACCAAGGCAAACTCAGTGTGACCACACAGTCTGTGAGCCCTGGGCTGGCACTGAAACCCTTTGGAGCAAGCACATCCCACTCCTTGCAAGCATTTCGTACAACATTCCTTCATTTTACATTTTGTTCTGTGGGAGTACATTTGTTATTAATCACTGGCTTGCACATTAATACAGTGCTTTCTAACAGTTAAACCAGATATTCCATCCTAGCAACTCAAATTAATATTTGTTTGAATAATCTATTTAAGATGATGTCTGGCCAGCAGTGTGGTCTGGCTGGCAGCACTCTGCTCTCCCAAGTGGACGTTTTCATTTGGTTTGTTCCATATTTTCTTCCTCTGCTCTTATTTTATATCATCTCCCAAAATCTTCCATTCAAATTTCTTTCTCCACCAATGGTGCCTCTTGCATTCCGTCCACGTAGGTCAAAGTACTTCTTTCATGGCTTGTCTTAATTATTTTCTACAGATGGCTCTATTGAAACCAAATATTTTTGAGGAGCCTATTTTTGTGTTTTTTTGTATTATTTAAGATTCAAGTTTAGGTACATATTCTGAGTACAAAATATATATGATACATGAAGCAAAATATGCTGTTTGTATGCATATATATGCATCTGTATTTATTCCATTATTTTGCAGCATGGCCATCAATTACATATATCATCACACTCATATTGTTTTAACTATTGTCTTCCACAAGATCAAAATCATCCTGTCTTTATTTCTACCATGATAAATATTTTTTAAAGCTTGAGAATAATCAGATTTGGGATGGGTACAAATGCTGTCCTTTTTTGAAAGACTTGAAATCTGAAGCCAACTTTCGTAGTTCAAACTTGTCTCTAGAAAACACAAATGAGCAGCAATTCATGTCCAGTAGCAATTCCTCCACTGAATCATTCTCAGACTCTGGTCCAAAGTCATTCTGTGTTTTGAGGAAGTATGAAGCTTTTCTGGCTTGGGTTAGCCACAGACTGCTTTGGAAAACAAAATTTTTAGAACTGTTCATTGTCAGAATGTTGCACTGGTAGAAATTTGCTTTGACAACACCCCTCTGAGGTACAGGGATCAGTGTAATGTGCTCGGACTTCACAGGATGCTGCGAACACAACCTGTGTGGTGGGAAGTCAGCTTTGCCCTGTCAGCTCTGGACCAGATCCACAGAGAATAAATGTATGGAAAGAGGTAAGAACACAAGTTATCCAGATCTCAGTCTTTTTCAAAGCCTAAGTCACTGTATGTGTTGTAGGGCATTACTTTTTACTTCAGTATGTTTTCAAAAATCTATTTCAATCAACTGTGATTGCAAAAAAAAAAAAAGCTCAAAGGACTGCTTCCTAATGAAATGTGTACTAGGAGAATGATTACTTTGTATCATATAAAATTTTCCCCTCATATAAATAAGTGTTTTCTGTAATGCTTTTCACTCAGATTAAATGACACTCTTCTGTTTGCCAGAAGAACTAATTCTTTTCCTCCAACTGCAAAACAGCAGGTAAACAACAATGACAAGTCTAAGAATTCCCTCTTCAACCATGGGAAATCAAGGTGGGGTTTTGAAATATACTCAATTGAAATAAACAGATATCTTTTCCTGAAAACCCATGTTTAAATTGATAACTGCAATGACTTCCAAGAGGAAGTTGCACAAATCTTTGTATCACAGATTATTTCCCTTTATTTGAAGTATTCAAAAAAAAGTGAGAATCCTAGAAATTATGTCAGCAGAAACCAGAAAAGTGATCTGCTTTTCTGTTTTGTAACAGTTGCTCTATCAACTGGGATATTTACTCTTGGAAACACAGACCATAGCATATATCCATCATACACATATTGACACTAATCTACAATTACATGTATACACACACACTGTATAATTGTTGCAATTTATATGTTCCTTTATGATTATAAAGTAAACAGCATTAATAAACTGACAATATCCTTGGCCAGATGACCACCTCTTAAAAAAATCCATTGCCATGTTCTCTCAGGTATTCCAGAGAAAGCCAGAGTTTGACAAACCATGCACTCCTCTGACTTCCTATCCGCTTCCAGAATATCCTAGGATGCTGGGCACAGGGAAGCCTTTCCTGCACTGGGACCTCCCATGTGTTTCTCCACAGGAAGACATTGCCTGGGGAATGCATGTTTTGCCCCATTAGAGATACACTAAGGTCAAAAGATCTAGTCCACTTTACCAGGGTCTCACAAGGACATGAGGAGGGACATGGAGAGTTTTTCTCCCACTCAACACGATGTAAGAACTCTTGATACCTAAGAGAGTCTCTTCAAAACCTATACTATAGCTGTAAACTAGCAGTTGTAGCGTAAGCAGAACCTACTACAGACATGGTAAAGAACAGAGTAAACCTCTTCTCTTCTACTCCAAAAACACCTGCAGGTTTTGGTACTTATGGCTCATTTGTTGCAAATTTGTTGCAAAAAGAAGCTGCTTCAGGCTGTCTGATGACAATTTTATATTGGAAATGCGCTTTTCTACCTGAGGCAACACTTCCCCTATGATGACATCTTGCCATCTCAAAGTTCAGCTAGACAAAAAGGTGGTGACCAGAACAAAGATACCCATGAACAAAACAAATCTTTGACACAGAAGCCAAACCTAGAGTATAAAATTTCTCTCCACAAGAGTGAAGATCTACTGGAAGACTTCAGCCCTTACAGAACCAAATGAAAAATTAACCTCTTTAAACTGACCAACCTTCAACAGTTTCATGTATCTGTTAAATTTTGCCTCAATCAAAAATGACAAAAGCAAAACAGTAGCCTGTAATTCATATACCAGGCAAGATATTCCCTCCTAAAGGTTGGAAAAGAGGACTAGGAACTAGAAATATGTTGTTATAGCTGCATCCAACTGTAGATATATAGAAGAGCTACAGATGCTACCATGCTGTAAGACAAATCTGGAGATAGAACCACATACTGGCAGGTTGGTAGATCACTGAATACAGAACATCTTTACTAGTACAAGACCAGATTTTACGTAAAGGAGACACCTTTAAACACTTGCAACCCCTTTTTATGTACAGCAGTTAGTACGATGTAGCAATTTTATTATTCCGTATTTATGTGCAAGACCTTGTATTTGGTTTTGAGATTAATCCAGGACAAACTCTTTCTACCAGCTCACTTCTGAAACTGAAGAGCGATTTTCAGCTAATCTTTGTGGAAATCTATTGCAATCAAATTTGTTCAGAAGAAAAGCCAACATACAGTACTTACTTTAAAAGCTCTTTTTGTCAATGACTTTGGTGTGAAAGCAGTATGCTCCATTGCTATTTTTTCTCCTCTATTGTTTATCTTGAAAAGCAGCTAGTCCTTTATGAATATCTCAGTATTTGACTCAAAGGCAGAGTATTTTAACTCTCTTCACGAGTTATTGTAACTCCTCTTCTAACAAACCCTTCCCTTGACCTCACTCCCACCCTCCCCACCTACTGAAGATATTCAGGATGGTTAGAATGGGGATTTCCAAAATAAAAATGGTCTAAGGTTTTCATTCTGCATCACTAGATGGCATTTCCTAATTATTAGAGAGATGCACACAATATTGACTGAGCTTATAAAAAAGTATTTACCACTCATGCATGGAACTGGGGGAAGAAGGAGGAAAGGAGAGCTCTTTCCTGAAAAACTAAAGGCCTGCCTTTCAGTGCTTTGGTTTGTTTGTAATAAAAATTTAGGAAAGAAAAAATGGGGACAAATGTTTTCATTTTTTGGTATTAAAAACTTCTAGTAATTGTTAAAACCACCTCTAATACTAAGCTCTTACAGCTCTCATTTAAGTACATGGAAACTGCGAGCCCTTCCAGGACTGGACCCTCTAAATGCTGGCTTGCTGTAACCGACTTCACATACAGCCAATTCCCAAGTCTTTATCCAGGTTTTACTCAGCCTTTACTCAATTAAAGCTCCCACTTATGGGCAGTAAATAAGGACTTTAGGAACTGGCCCAATGGATAGGTTCCACAGCATGCAAGACAACTATTATTAAGTGTGGGCATTAGTCAGCAATAAGCCCTCCTCCACCTCTTAAACTTTTGGTGTTCCCACAAGGGAAGCTATTGAAAGCCTCTGCTTTGTAAGTTCAATTCCCTTTGCTGGCTTATAACACAGCTGCTATATATTATCTTATACATTTGACCACAAAGGTGCATTCTATAGGCAAGATTCATCCACTCCTGCCATCCCTTTTTATTCATTCACTGCTTTTCAGCGTAATGTTTGGGGACCCTGTTCTCAGCCACTTGTACATTTCAGCACTTGAAACACACCAAGAGGGACAATCGCTTGACTGATATCTCCATCTTAGTATCTATGCCCGTCTCTCTGTTTCTCTAGCTTTCTACCCAAGCCATTGTGCACGCCAATTGTGCTATCATAAAGCAGAGTGTTGGGCTGTTTTGTGATGATGAAGAACCATGCAATCACAAGCTTTATTGCATACCATCCCATCCAGTGACCCCTGTTCTTATCATGAGAGCCCATTCAAGGGGAAATTACACCAGACTTCAACGGGGAAAGTGTCCCTCTGTTTCCAGGCTATTCAGGACAAAAGGTGAGAACCACAGAACAAGCCTCTTCTGATTTAATTGTGAAATGTTTCAAGCAATTGGGAGGGGAGGGAGGTGGCAAGGGGGGTTAAGGGGGATGGGGAGGGAGAAAAAAAACAAAAAAAGAAAAACTCTATTGAGATCAGGTGGTCCCATTTCCCAGAGATAAACAAGTTCAATAATGTACTGGTCAACAGAGTTACCCTATCCTCAACAGGCTTTTGTTTTTTAAAAAAGGACTAAAATAACCACTTGGAAATGTTAAACCAAGGCATGGCATTTTAATATGAAAATGGAGGCCTAGTATATTTTTGGTCCCTCTGACAACGATTGCCCTCAATTAGATCACTTATACTCAGTAAATTGGTTGCTGCAAAGGGTTTGTGATCATAAAAATAATTCATACATGGCAAGCTGCTTTCAAATCTGGGGGGTTTTTGCTGTTGTTGGTGGTTTCTTTTCTGTTTTTTTTGCTTATTGCCATAGTAACAACAAGTGCATATTTTGGCTTGCTTCCAAAATAATATTCAAGAATGTTCTTTTTGTCTGTTTTTAAGAGGAATCATTATGAATATTTGAATTATATTTTCCAATTAGGTGAACTGAAGTGTTTTCCAGCAACTCTGGTTTTTTTCCTCTCATTTATAGAAAATGTGAATTTTTTATTACACCAAGGACTTTCAAGACAATAGCTACAGAGACTATTTTTCAGTACTGTTTGTAATATCTAATTCAGAGCTAATTTTTAATGGACAGAGTTCCACGGGGATTTGTTTGCAAATTTCATCAACTTGAGTTCCTGCTTCATTTGCTGAAATGCAGTACTTGGAATTGACCCAGTGAGCAGGAATACTCTTGTTCCTTTTAAAATGTTACTGTATATTACAATAAACAGTGACTGGTTATCAAAAATAAAATGCTTGATTGTCTACAGATTTAGAGCACACATTTTTTGTCTCGGATGAACTGTTGATTTAGCTTCACCACTAACACAGCTTAAACAAACATATACATTTTATTTTAAGCCTTGCATTTCTTCAGAAACCAATAGAATGTGCTTAGTTCAGAACAAAAGCCATTCCACAAAGAAATGCTTCTGTGATGGACACATTTTGTGCTTAGCTGTCTTTACTAAAAGCAGAACTGAATAAATCTCAGTACCTTCTCTTTGTTTCACAAGACATCATCATTACAACTCATTTAGAGTCTCCAATGATATTGGTGTCTTCGTCTTTTTTCTAGGATAATTTTATATTTTCTCTTCTCATATGCTCTTTTATGTTTGCCCTGGTAATACACACTTCATCCCAGGTCCTAAGGGGATGAAAGCCAATCCTGCTTGCCAAACCCACACTTTCACCCTCCTTCAACAGTAAAGTGTCTGTCACTTGAAAAGGAATCCAAAGTGCTTAAAGCATTAAGGAATTGATCAAGAAGGGCTTGATATGCTCCTGTCCCTGGACCTCTCTCCAAAATATCTGCTGTTGGCATTTTCCTAGTGGACAGCAATGGCCATTTCAGGTGAACTGAATAATTACAAAATAGAAGAAAGCATTTTTAAACCCAAGAGCTCTTTTAGCACAGCCTGTTTCTGGTGAATCTGTTGTAGACACCTAGGACTAGCTGGTCAATGGAAATCAACATCTGCCAAATCTCCAGCCTGTACTTGGAGGAGGAAGACTGTGCCTCCAGCACCCACCAAAATGGATATTGGTATCCAGGCCACAGGCTGTGAGGAATACCACAGCTTTTCACTGGCAACAGGGGGCAACGCTGACTATGACTGTGTGAGGTGTGAGCAGGTTGATGACCTGCTCAGCCAGGTGGCACAGCTCCAAGATGAAGTGACGGAGCTGAAGTGCTGGGGCCTAAGTTGTGGGCCCCAAGCTGGAACTGACCTGTGAATGAGTCACAACTTAGTGGAATGTTTTGTTTTTCTTTTTGTCTTCATGTTGCAGAGGCAG
>VZZY01015663.1:5243-175325 GCA_013400335.1 Eurystomus gularis
AACTCAAATCCTTGTCTCTTTAGAGAAATAAATTATATAGCTGGAGGGAAAATTTATACCACTTTTTCTTTTAAACTAATGCATCAAGTTTCTTTACCACGCTCACACTAAGTTCCCATTATAGTGTTTTGGCATTAAAACCAGCAATGTCATAGCAGTTTCTCCTAAGTAGCAATAAGTAGCAAAAGGCACTTTGTATGGGTGAATAGAAGCACAGGACAACAAAACACTACATGGTATTTTCTTTAAAAAAAAAAGAAAAAATACTGCCAGTTACAGGGAATATGCATTGTTACTTTAGTATCCAGATGTTTTTTGTTTTAATCAGATTTTGATGGTTTGATGCAATCTCTTTATCAAGGTCTGGAGATTTAAAATCTGAAACTGAGCTGCTTAAAACCTTAGTCCAGTTACTTGCCAGGAGAGTGACTGGAGACTTAAGATTTCAGATTTTGCTTTTATTTGTTGTGTATCAGAAAATTAATTTTGTCGTTTCATGTCTTATGTATTTGGGGTTTGTAGAAATTCCAACAATTCAATTTTACAGAGTATTGCTCCACTGAAAAGATGTTGCAATGAATTTTAACAGCAAAATATGTTAAAGTATTTTTGTACATGTATTTGTTCATCACATGTATTTCTTGAGCTTCATAACAGAACTACCTGTTCTTGACTTTAGCTGATCTTGAGGGCAGGGATAAAAAGACAGTCTCTGGAATACAATAAAAATGATCATGAAAAATTATAAATAAAAATATTTCTCCCTGTTCTTTACCCTGTAAACACAATAAGCTTGTATAAAACTATAATCCTGGTGGTACACATTGAAGCTAACAGTGAAACTAAAAGAAAATGAAATTAGTATTAGAGCCTTCCTCAAGGATAGTTCCACTTTTCTGATAAAAAAAAGAGGTCTGCTTTTAAATTCAGTTGGGCTTACACCATTGTTTGCAACTGATTTAGGATTCTGCTTTATGAAAGGTATTACCCTCAAGTTTGATAAAGACTAGATTTGCAAAGGATCCAAATAAATGTTTGAAAATTGTAGATATAAAAATAAGAATTAAAGAAAAGTCTGCTACTTGGCTTAGAAAGAAGTTTTATTATTAGTGAGTGAGGAGATACACCTAAAAATTAGGTTGTGGATAGAGAAGGGGCAGTAAACAAATTTTTATTTATGGCAATTTTAAATCTGTGTGGTTTTGTGATGATTCTTTATTCTATTTCTCAGTTGTCATATGTTCAGTAATAATGTATGCTGTAGCATAGGATCTTCCAGCCAAGAATCTTAAATATTCTACAAATTAATACCACATCTTAATAGCACCACAATGGAATTTCTGAACAGGAAAGCACAAATCTAGTAAATTGGACACATGTAATTTGATTCAACACAGAAGTAGAACCAGAATCCTATAGCTCAATTCTCTTGGTTTTGAACAGTCCTATAAAGAAAATAATTTTCTTCTGTTTCCTTTACAGAGTTAGTGGTTAACTATTTTTAAATTTTCCGGTGCTAGTAACTTCTGAACAGACAGTTTTTCTTCCTCTTTTTACGGTTTATTTAATTCATTAGCAGGAAAAGTAACTACAAGGAAAATAAAATTTTGTTTAGAGGGTTGGTCTTTGTTTAGCAAAACACAGATTTGTACAGCATCTCTTCTTTCCATGCTCTGTATGATAATGCATTTCCAAAGGACTTTGTATACTGCATACAGTTCCATACAGAAGACAGGCACATAAACAATAAATAGTTGTTTTCCTAGTGAGTCTGATAGGTTTGGAAATCCCTCTCACTTTTGCTGTTTTGTGTATTGGGGCTGCTGGAAAGACTGTCACAGCATGTCCCAGTTTCAATGGCAGTATTATTGTTCTAGTTTTGGATTCTTAAAACACTTCTATAGTGCTGGAGCATATAAGAAATGCTAACTGCATTCTTGCTCTATGATGAACTAGGATGCACAGCTTGTCACACAGTCATGAATGTGGTGCCTCGTACAACATCTTCTAATTTACAGTAATTAATTTTTCACTTAAATTCAGTTACATTACGGCTACATCGCTGGTGCTGTCACTGTTACATTTTATTGCTTCCTTTTTCCCCATTTATCATAATGATGTGAAGGTATCCTTTTGCAGACTTCTGCATTGGGCTCTTTGTGATAAGGACAATTTAACATGCTGCCTAACATTATGTAAGAACTCTTTCTTCCGTATTTCCACTCCTAAGAAAATATCTGTATATGAAACAAATGTCTTGTCTACATTAGCTCTTTTAAAAAAAAAAAAAAAGAAAAGGAAAGAAAAGAAAAGAAAAAATTACAGTACATGTTTAGGACTTTTCTCCCAGCAAAGCATAACAAAACCCAAGCTGCGTGCTGTTATTAGGTTTTTGAAGGGCAGTTCTTGTCCTGTCCTTGCGCAAATTACAGCCTTTCGTGACAGCAAAACCACAGCAGAGCAAGAGCTTAATAACGTGTATTGTGCTGTGATTTCTAACCTGCCATGATCCAGATTAGTTTTAAGAACATATCAAAGTAAATTACAATAGCAGTCCTGGGAATGTTTTTGTATTTGTTTGCATGCTGTTAAAAATGTTTTAATTGGTTTCAGAAATCCGTGGACATAAGATAATTCAATTCATTATGCAGCCTCTAACAATAAACTCTAAATTACCTTGTACTTTCTCTATAGTTAAGCACAGTATGTTATATCATGGCTATCTGGACTACTTGTTTTACAGCTTACTAGGCTAAAGCTTTGTATTAGAAACGCACAATGTCTGAGCACCTTAGAAACCTGCATGTATTGTGAATGATTCAAGAACAGTAAATACATATTTTGTATTGAAATATCGAGCAATTTGTGGCAAAATATAAACTAAAACCTGTAATGAAAGCTCCAGCCTAACTCACACTCTCTGCTCCAGGTCATGTCGTAGCATAATTTAAACAGAAAACTGGTGCAATGCATTAGTTTGATTTTCCATTAGATCTCTCTGCTGTCACTGGGTGATATAGCTGGTAGGTAACTTCCCAGACTGTGCCTGCTGTAGTGTCCCAAGTTAACAGCTTTGAAGAGACGTCCAGATACGAAAAATTTTCACTTGTACTGCACATATGTGGTAAAAGTAGCATTGGGACTTCCCTAAGCTATAAATATAACTGGAAGATGGCTAGGGATGGCAGAGCGCCAGTAAATGTTGCCTCCCCAGTCTCAGAGTGCTGGAATGTGCTGTGACGTTAATTGAACTAGTACAAAAAAGGAACCCTTCAGATTTTCAGTATGCCTAAATAGAACTCATTCACATCAAAATTAATGTTACTAGGCAAAATATTGGTAAGAAAAATGCAAATCCACTGAAGATCTAAGGTTATTTTTGCATTTTTTGAGGTTGGATATTTCTTTTCTAGCAGACTCTGTTGCTAAGGACTGCTTATTTTTAAAGCAAAAAAAATGGGAAAGCTTTTGAAAACATGAAAACACGATTCTTCAAAAACATGCTTGTTTTCCCTAGCAAATAAGAAAATATGAGCTGTTCTGTCTTTCTGCCTGCTGCCCTTTTAACATGGTGTTGCGCAGCACGTTGGTGCACTTTGGGTCTATATGTGGGGTGAGCAGGCCTGATATCACTCTCTTGATTCTGGATCTGTCCTGCTGGGAATAGATGTAGATTAATAGAATGATTACTGGCTTAGGGCTTACCTGCTCCAGGCAGTGACTGTCTGCAACATCCATGCTGAGATTTGTGGCTGATTGTGGGGGATGCAGCAGTTTGGAGCTCAAGGGTTTTATGTATAGTGTATATGTAGATGGCAACTTACTTTTAAAGGAAGTTATGGAAGTCAGTCTTTCAAAAGAGTTAGACAAGTCTTCTGCATTGAGGAATAAGCTATAAAGAAGACACCTTGTGACAATAAGCACTGTTAGCAGAGTAAGCTGCTAAAATTTTCCACCCTAAATTGAACATGGCTTCTTTTTTTATAGCTTGAGTATGTGAAGTCTGAGGGATGAGTGCAAGGAGGCTGGTGTGTTACCTGAAAACAGCTGATATGCTCTGAAAGTCCTTGCAAAGCCTGAATGATTCCATGAGACAATTTTTGGCACTTCAGGATCTTCAGATTCCTTTTACAGTCATTAAAATATTCTGAAGTATGCCATATTTAGAGGAATGGAGGCTGTTTCAAAGGGACTAATTATCAAATATGCTTTTTTCCCTGAAGCCTGTTTCTGTTCACAATACTCTTCAGGGACCAGGAGAACCTACATGTGAGGTTTAAATATAACTGCAGCCACGTTCTTCAGGTTCTTCTTTGGGGAGTGGATGGAACTGCTTCAGAGAGGCAGGTGCACTCTCTTAGGACAAAACAGAGCATTTGAAGGGGAATAAGTACTGCTTCTGTCCTCTAAGTTTATCATAGTCCTCTTCTGTTTTTACGCTTTTTTAGACAGAGGAGCTAATAAAGAAAAAGTATTTAATCGTAACAAAATTTGTGGAAAAGCTTTATAAGAGGAATATTCTTTGTTAGATTTTATTTTGGTAACTAAGACTATGAGGTTCAGGCAAATTAAAAGAAGACTTTTGACATTTATCTACACCACCTTATCGGGAGCTGAGTGAGTTTAGGCAGCTTTGGAATCAGGTTTACATAGATTCCAAGGCAAGCATTAACTCCATACGTCATTTCATCAGCTATGAGGAGAGATGGGGAAAGAAGAAAGCATAATACTCATGGACCCAGCTTGACCATTTTCTTTGAGATATTCTAGGTCCTTCATGGGATTATTAGTTTCCAGACTAAAGCAGAATTTTTATATGTAAGATGTATGATTTAAAATACTTTGATGGAGGAAGTAGGAGTATGATTTCTAGCTCTGTGAAGAACAGAAAGGAGAAATAAAATAACTTCTGTTGCTTTCAGCAAGCTATTCTAAACCAGCTCTTTGCTGTGACTCAAAATCTCTATCATGTTCAAGATTATACCAGGCAATTAAGAAATTATTATCAAAAAGAACCATGTGCTGAAGCCTTGTTATTTGGGTATTGAGAACACAGCTTTATAATTACATTCTGCTTGCATGTTATCTGTGCAGTGTCCTGCTAAGGCTAACACCTCAGAACAGATTCTAGCAAAATGTTTAAATGTATAATACAAAAGATCAACTTATTTCTGAAAAGGTGTTTTTATAGGAAAGAAATGCAAAAAGCATTTCAAACTACAAAATGGGGGGCTTTTTTCATATTAATTTAAACAAATGAGCTGGTTCTTTTGACCATAAGGTGAGAAGAGTTTAGATCATAAGAACTTTGTGGTAAAACTTTAATACAAAAAGCTTCTTATTGTAAGGCTATGAAGTGATTTATTCTTGTTTTGAAGGCCTTAAAATGAATGGACTTTTTACTCTTCCTGACTGCTCTATCTGCTGGCAGGACACTTGGCTCATTTCAACAGGAGTATTTTATACTGATTTTTCAGTTCAAGAGAAAAAAAGTCCTTACCAAAATATTTCATTTTAAGGAATAATACAGTAAAAATTAAAATATCTATTCACAGCTACTACAAAGGTATTTAGATAGAAGGTAAATTTTGATATAATTAGGACAAACAATGCAATCCTGGTCTTCTGTGCTGCAAGTAAATTAGAAGTTTCACTGCCAGTGAAGCTACACAAAGTATATAACTGTTATGAATTGTTTCAAGATTAGACTTATTATGATGAACAGTAACACATTACAGTTAATGATGACATTTCATTTGACATTTTGTGGTTTATAGTTTCTCATTCAAGCTTTTCCAGATAGGCTATAACAATGGATGTGGTAAAGGGTAAAGAAGACTCTAGAAATAGTGATACTTGAAAAGGTCATCATGATTTCTCTGCGTATCAAAGAACATTTGTTTAAATGAAAAGCACATGTTATAAAATGTCCTTTCTATATTGGCATAATTTCTGATATACTGTTTAGATTATCCTTTTCAGTGAGGTGAACATTTGAGCAAGAGAGTTTTCCTCAGACTGCGAAGCACTAGCTGTCTTTCTGCGTACATCTTTCTATCTTCACATGGTCAATCACTTTCAACGCTAAGTCTTATTAAGTCCACCTTAAAACTTGAAAAAACCTATCATTTCCTTCTTTTTTAAAAGCTGCTTTCAAAGGCATCAGGTAAGGGAATTCTTTCTTTAACAATCATATAATGTTTAAATCTTGGTCTATTCTGAGCCTGAACAAGATCTTATGTTTTGAGTATATGTAAGCTAGTCTGGATACAAATCAGTAGTCCACATCCTCTTTCTTATTATACATCTGGAGGTCTGTCATACAACAAAAATACAGGCATTCCTGCTACATGCTAGGAGCTTTTCTGGATATGTGACAGCACAAGCTTATGTAATTAAATTTCTATTTCCATAGGTTTTGTGTAGATGAGAGGGAAAGAAAAAAAAAAAGAAAGATAAACTGTAGAGCATAAAAACAACCCATCCAGTCCAAATGTGATAAAGGATATTCCTTCACTGGTTTAGAAAGTGCCCTGAATGAATTATTCTGAAGAGCAGGATGTGGCCTGGAGGACAAAGAGGGAATAAACCTGAATAAATGTACGGTGTTATCACTGAATTAATTTCCAGATGACATCTACTCATAATTCTGATTATGAATATGTGTCTCCCCTTCTCTTCAGAGAAGTCCACACTGCAGCCGGTAATGCAACAATCACAGATAGGAGAGTTAGCAAGACTGACTCTGTTTCATAGACTCATAGAATGCTTTGGGTTGGAAGGAACTTTAAAAATCACAGAATCACAGAATCGTTATGGTTGGAAAGGACCTCCAGGGTCATCAAGTCCAACCTTTCTCCTAGCATCTCTCTAACCACTACACCATATCCTCAAGCACTGCATCTATTCGTTCTTTAAACACCTCCAGGGATGGTGACTCCACCACCTCTCTGGACAGTCTATTCCAGTGCCTAACTACCCTCTCAGTGAAGAATTTCTTCCTAATATCTAATCTAAACCTCCCCTGACGCAACTTGAGGCCATTTCCCCTCGTCCTATCATTACTAATTTGAGAGAAGAGACCAACACTACCCTCGTTACAACCTCCTTTTAGGTAGTTGTAGAGGGCAATGAGGTCTCCTCTCAGTCTCCTCTTCTCTAGACTAAACAAACCCAGTTCCCTCAGCCGCTCTTCACACGACATGCTCTCCAGCCCTTTCAGCAGCTTCGTTGCCCTTCTCTGTACCCGTTCCAGCACCTCAATGTCCTTCTTGTACTGTGGTGACCAAAACTGGACACAGTACTCAAGGTGCAGTCTCACGAGTGCCAAGTACTGGGGCACAATCACCTCCCTACTCCTGCTGGTCACACCGTTTCTGATCCAGGCCAGGATGCCGTTGGCCTTCTTGGCCACCTGGGCACACTGCTGGCTCATGTTCAGCTGGCTGTCCACCAGCACCCCTAGATCCTTTTCCGCCAGGCAGCTCTCCAACCACTCCTCCCCAAGCCTGTAGCGTTGCTGGGGGTTGTTGTGACCAAAGTGCATGACCTGGCACTTGTCTTTGTTAAACCTCATCCAATTGACCTCAGCCCATCGCTCCAGCCTGTCCAGATTCCACTGCAGAGCCTTCCTACCCTCAAGCAGATCGACACTTGTGCTTAATTTTGTGTCATCTTCAAATTTACTGAGGGTGCATTCAATTCCCTCATCCAGGTCATTGATGAAGATATTAAACAAGACAGGTCCCAAAACTGAGCCCTGAGGGACACCGCTTGTGACCAGTCACCAACTGGATTTTACTCCATTCACTACCACCCTCTGGGCTTGGCCAGCCAGCCAGTTTTTAACCCAGCGAAGAGTCCTCCTGTCTATGCCATGAGCTGTCAGCTTCTCCAGCAGAATGCTGTGGGAAACGGTGTCAAATGCCTTACTGAAGTCCAGATAGACAACATCCACCGCTTTTCCCTTATCCACTAGGCGGGTCACCTGATCATAGAAGGAGATCATCAAGTTCCAAACCCCCTGCCACAGGCAGGGACACCTCCCACTAGACTAGGTTGCTCAAAGCCTCATCCAACCTGGTCTTGAACACATCCAGAGATGGAACATCCAAAAATTCCCTGGGCAACTTGTTCCAGTGTCTCACCACCCTCATAGTGAAGAACTTCTTCCTTACATCTAATCTAAATCTACCCTCTTCCAGTTTGAAGCCATTATCCCTTGTCCTGTCACTACAACCCCTTGTAAGAAGTCCCTGCCTAGCTTTATTGTAGGCCCCCTTCAGATACTGGAAGGCCACAGTAAGGTCTCCCTGGAGCCTTCTCTTCTCCAAGGTGAACAACCCTGTAAGTAAGTGAGGTGAGGATTTCTTTTCTCTTTGTGCTATTCTTCCTGCAAGAAGAGAATTGCATGCCACAGAGACTGTATGAGGCCTTTTGGCTTTCCTTGTTATGTTGCTTTCACTTGTCCTGATAATTCTTCAGGGTGTGCAGGTGGAGGTGTAAGGGACATTTTCTTTAGGATGTTTCACTATAAAGAAAATAAGATTGCAGACTTCTGCAGACTACTGAAAGCCTTTTAAGATATTCAGTCTTTAATATCAGCCTGAGTTAATTATTGAATACTCACCTCATCAGCTGTTTATCTGCAGTATCTTTTTAGTTTTTTCTACACTTAGACACTTTATAGCCAGTTCTTCATGTTGTTTATCACATGGCACTCCAGACTGTGATAAGCAGGTGATTCTGCTACTTTAAAATGCTCTTGCCTGTAATTCCAATCTGCTTTTTAACACACATTCACAGACCAACAGTTGTCTTCCAGCTTTCTATTGAAAAGTCAGTCTTAAGCTTTCGATTTTGTTTGTTTCTTTTGTTTGTTTCTGTTTTACTTGTATTTGGTAGCTTACTTGCTAGCATTTCATTAAATAGCAATGACGTTATTCCCCATAGGTGTTTTTCTTTTTGTTTATTTAGGAATTTTAGTCTAGGCAGGACTCAAAAAATTAGTTTTGTATTACTTAAGTGACTCTATAGTATTAGTTGTGATCTTTTTCTAAAACTGTCAGCACCATTTGTTTGTACTACATTATACTTTGTATATTCTTATACCTCTAAAGCAATAATATTCTTATATTCTTTCCTCAGAATTCTTGATGTTCATTCTCCTGGTTATCTATGTTAGCAGAGAGAGAAGTGGCTACCAAATTTTAGATATTATTGCTATAGATCAATTTAGATGGATGTTAAAACAGTATAGGCTTAGGATAAGGATCAAAGTAGATTTCTTGCTTGTAGATTAGGATGTACAGACAACTATGGAAAAGCAAGTTCACTGATAGTTTGAGTGGCCAACAGAAATAAAGGCATTCCAGGATTTGAGCAAATTTTGCATATGCTTTCATAATGTTTATTCACTAGGAATTTGATTGCTGTTTCCTGTTATTGGAAGAATTACAATATGAAAATTACTTTCTGCCACTATCAATAAAGACTGTATTTGGAACAAGAGTCCTAGGCAAGAATCCTTGGAACTTTATTTTTCTGGGAAATATTGGAGCATTCTGTAGTAGCCTTGATATTGAGTTGTGAGACTCCACTTTTTAATTAAATGTAGTGCAGAGAGTAAATGCAACTGAAACAATTGTCAGATTAACATCTGAAAATCTAAATTTTACTGCAAGTTCCTAGCATATATGCAAATACATACTCATGAATGTAGAGAGAATGCTATTTAGGAGGCAAAAGCCACCCACTACTCGTGCTTAAAAGAAGTCTGCCATAAAGCAATTATATCTTAACATCCTTTCCAGGAGGATTAGATAACACACTCGAAAACTGTAAATTGTCCATGACTGCTTCACTCCATGTAATTATATAGCGACACTGTGGTGTTTGAAACAGTGATTCCATCTAGTGACAGGTTAGATTGCATACAAATGCATTTTTCAAAATATAATAATTTTTCAAATTCCCTGACCAACTAGAAACTGTGAAGAAAATTTAACTGTTGAGGTTTTGTAGCCTGATCCCAAAGAGTTGAGCCTCCAAGCAGGTGTATGCCATTGCATTGGGTGGCTGTCAACATAGGTAAGAACACCTTTCAGTACAGAAAAAAAAGACTTGATGTCTGTGACTTTGCAGTTATTTTCCTTTGAGGCCCTTAAGGTAAATATAGGCTGGGTAAAAGTATATAAAGGTCTCTTCTTTACAAGTGCTTTTATCTTTAGGAGATACTGCTTTTTTGACAATTGACCTAAAATACCTGTCGTCTGGGGTTTTTTTTACATTGCAAAGACAATATGCCTCTTTATTGCTCTTTGGTGACTGAAGAATTTGTGGAGATTTATGGGCTAGCTACTGCCCAAGTCGGTGGATTTGCTGTCCAGCTCAGGAGGATACATACACATTTTTACAGCCTAAGGTTCTGGCCTCATTGCTTGCAAGAAATTCCACAAGACTTCCTGAGAAGAAAAAATACAATTTTAATATATGCACAGATAACCACTAGTTATTGGTTACCCTTAAACAAGATGGCCTGTGGCACTCATTTGCAGTCTTTTCCTGAGATGAGGTACCGTGTGTGCATGCAGAGATATGGCTTTCCCATAGATACACACACTAAACAAAGGCCACTGGATTGCTTTATATTCAGATGCCTATGTTTTGGGTTTGTTTCCTTTTCTTTGTTTCATTTTTGTTTGTTTTATCATTTGTTATATTACATGTAAGATTAATAACTTTTCTGTCTTTCAGAATCAAAACCTCACAATTTTGATAGAAATAACTAATGTTATTAGTTTTCATGTTTAGGCCTCCTCATGACATATGTTAGATGGAGCACAGTAAGATCATCAGTTATATCAAACTGGTTTCTTCCTGGTATTAAGTCTACCTGTGTCCATATAGTCAGTTAGCAAATTAGTGCAGCAGAATAGGTTAAGTATGGTTACATATTTAATTCAGCTTTTCTTATAGCATTCTTTTAAAACTCTAGTGCGGACTTTTAGCAAAACACTTAGGAGACAAAATTGTTCTTTAACCTCCTGAGATTCATTCAGGCTGAGAACAATTCAAGAAAATGCAGTCTAGACATAAAATATTTAAAGCACAAATTTCCCTAAATGTCCAAAAGAGCTAACACAAGAAGTGCAAAATAAAGATCTTGCTGTTTCTGGGCAGGATGGTCTGCAGTCGAAAACCTTTTGGAATTTAAAAAATTAGATATTTTGTGCTGAAGGTGATGATGTTATGTGTGTTCCTGCAAATATGCAGGGAGCCTCACCTGGAACTTCTGCTAGTCTCTCTGTTGGTAAGGGTGACATTAGGTACTGGTGCACATCTTTTGCATAACACCCCAGCAGTGAAAGTGCATTTCCAATCATCTGGCACTTTTGGGTTCTAGACCTTCATCCTGAGGGATTTCAGGCTCATGGCTCACCCATTGCAGAAAAATGCCCTTCTGCTGTCTTCTGTGGCTGTGCTCTCTTGCAGCTCAAGAGGGCTTAGAGCTCAGTATTCTCTGTTTTCTAGTTTCCAAGCTACTGTAGGAGAGTTCCTGTTGTCTGTTCAACAGTTTTCTGGCTCTGAGTCCTTGTTAAGCTGTGTCAAAGTGGGAAAGTTTACTATTTTCTGCTACTTAATGCAGATGTCCCAGTGTTCATTGTATTGGTTGTCATGAAAAGTAGAAAAGACTCTAACACTTCAAAATGATCTGAGTGTGGACTTTTCGGCAAGCAAGTCCAGTTCTGCAGCTGATCTCTGTTCCTTATGGGAAGCCTGCTGGCAAAAAACTTCCCATAGCACATTTGCCTGTGATAATTGATGTGGGTAGCAGTATTCAGCTGCTCCTGTTGAGAGAGTTAGGCATGTGAGGAAATGCATGTCACTGCTTCACCAAGTATTAAGGAAGCAGGCATGCCCAACACACAACAAGGATCTCCAGAGGTACCTAATCTGGTGCTGCTTTGCCTTCTTTCCCTCACCAATCATGCAGCACCGATGCAGGAATGCAGGTGGGTGAGTAGGGGCTGTTGCAGGAGAAGGAAGGAGATTTGGCAGAAGGGGAACAGGGCTCTTTGTAAAGCAGTACATAGTTGTGTGAGGATGGAGAAAGCAGATTTATGGGCCTCAAAAGCTACTTTACTCCAAGGATGTGAGGGAAGAAGAGAAGATGGTTCATAATGGGAAGAACTGGGTGAGGAAAGAAAAAGATCAGCAACACACACAGCTACCCTTGGACTCTACAAAATTTTCCAGGTCCTTCCCAGCCTTTGATTTCTTCCAACCATATGCAGTCCTTCTTTCTGTCCCCTACCTGATTCATACACTCTCAATATCTCCAAAACCTGAAAAAAGCCCCCTCTAGTAACTTTATATTCCTTCCATGCCCTCTCCTTCCCCAGGCCAGGCCCCTCGCACCCTTTCCCACAGTGAGGAAACCACACTGACACCTCCAGATCACCCCTAACACCTCTCCTGTCCCTTTTGCCCAGCAGGCCACTCTTGCAAAACTGCCTAAAAGAATAAAGACACCTGCTCTTTTGGATAGCAACAATCAGTTTTTCCTATGTTCATGGGCAATTTTGAGCTGCCCCAGCTCTCCCATATGTCTCAGTTAACCACTCTGTCCTTCCTCCTCCTCGGGGAGGCCTGTGCCATGAGGAGTCCCCCTCATGGCTGCCTTCTGGCAGCTCTTGGTCCTGCAGCATGCTGTCCTGGAATCAGGCAAGTGCAACAGCCAAAACAATCTCCTACAGCCACATGGCGCTGCAGGCCAGAGAAACAGCTTGTCAGGGAGCATCTGTCCCATGTATGCCATCATTGTCAAACGAACAGCAATCACACAGCAGTTGTTCATTGTCAGGTTGACATTTTGTATTTCATGTTAGTTTAACCCTTATATAAAAGACAGAATCACAGTTATTTTCTTTTTCAAGAGATTTTTGCCTTTTAAACATAGTTTGTTTAGTGATCAGGGGCATTTTACAATGGCTACATGAGTATCTGTGCCCCTTTCCTCTTTGACCCACTTTTTGACTTTTGGGTAAAAGGTGAAGATCTTTTTCTGATTGATGTTGTATATATAATGATAGTTTTAAAGCACTATTTAGAAACATCATTGTAAAATCTAGGAGTATTCCCCTTTGGCTCAGAGGTCAAATGAAGCAATAATAGGTTTCTGTTAAATCCCAAGATTTCTGTCTTTGCATTCAGATTATATTTTCAGTGCTGAGTGTAAGTAATAGAAAACCAGTCCTCTCCAGAAGTACTTCCATGTGGGTAAACAGAACTCAATATTTGAGAAGGCCTGGGAGTTGCCTCAAGCAGGAATGTCTTTGACTGCCCTTGTGGCAAGCCCAAATATTATTTACAATAATAAAACCCCTCTGTTTACATAGGCTGAATGGAAGCTTTAGTTTACTGAATGAATTCTTCCCAGACTGTCATGAACAAACTTGAGCCAAGTCAGAGCTCCTCTTCCCTGACAAGACTGCTCATACCTCACCCCAACAAAAGCATGAGCAAGCTCCATCTGGCAGCTACAAGGCCTCTACAAATGACTCCGTGTGAGCACTGGAGACCACCATGGTGCTAAGCAGAAGATCAGGCAGCAGGAAGACTTTCTCACCATGAAGGTGGGATGGACTCTGCTACGGGAGACACAGGAGTCAGGCAGAGAAGGGAGAAGGGAACCACAGAGGAAAACAAGCAAGAGAGGGGAAAGTTCATGGGGAGATGCAGCAGTTTGGAGTGGATGGGGAAGTGAAGGAGCAGAGATGGAGAAAATGGCCAGCAGTAAGAGATGGAGAAAATGGCCAGCAGTAAGGGGGAAAGAGGAGCAGAAGATCTGTAGGAAGCAGCAGAAGCACAGCAGAGTGAAAAACAGAGGAGTGAATGTAATTGGAAAACTTGTAAAATTCATCTAAATTCATGCTTAATATCATACTAACTTAAAGATGTGAAAAAATATATTACAGCCAACACCAAAACTCTGTGCATTCTTGCTTACATGAAATGGGAAAGGAATATCCAATTATGAACTCCATCCTTGGAGTGTACTAGGAAGCAGGTTTCTTTCTATGTTGTCATGTAGAATTTCTGAGATTTGCCTTTGACATGAGGGCTGACACAATAGCTTTTCCCTTCCTGATCTTTTTGAGCTGACCTCCACAGGGTGCCTGAAGAACTGGTGATGTGCTCAGCCACCTGGGATAGCCAAGCTAGGGAGCTCTTGGCGGCTGTTTCCTCCCCATGTCCCTTGATCAACATGGACTCCTTTTTCCCTCCTAGTTCTATTCCTGAATGTATTCAAACTTCTATTCAATGCAAATGTAACAAGTAAGTGCTCTTCTCCACTTATTCAGGGGTTTTCTCCTAGTTTGCACTCCTGCTGTGTTTTTCACTTAGCACTTTTCACTGGCGTAATCCCCCTACCTTAAATGACTTTCCTGTGAGATCACACTGCTCTCAGAACCATTACAAAACATTATAAATCACATACCATAAAAAGTCTTCATTGTACTACATCTTCTCAAGCTCACAAGATTGAGATTGTTTTTAATGTTTTAGAGAAACCATGTACCATCTGTGGCAAGGGCGACAGACTGCTTTGTCTGAACCTGCTTCCCTCTTATTTATTCACAGTTTTATGCAACAGTTCCCCAGTGTTCCATATACTGGGAAAACAATCATGATACAAAATGAAATACTCTAAGATAGGAAATGCCAAGATTAGCTTTACCATGGCAATTTTAATGTCTCCCCTTTTGCCCTACAAGTGCATATTTATGAAGTTTGTTAAAAATCTTTGCTAATGCACTGAGTAACATTAAGTTGCTTGGTAAGTCCTCAAGCCCTCTCATTGTGAATGAATAGCGAAACTTAATCCTCTGAAAAGCAAGTAGTACAAAAGTCAACAACTGTGTCATGAATCTATAACATTGCCTCTTTACACAATGCTTGATGAGTATTCAAGCCTTTACCCTCATTGACACTCAAGACCTGAGACTTCGGTGTAAGTCTAATACTTTACTAACATAGATTTGATTTTAGATTGAATATAATACACAAAGCTATCTACAGTCTGCCTATAGTTAAGCCTACTCACACAAAGCTTACCAGCCTTGGGAAACCCTGACCTCTTCTTTACTCTTGCCCTGCCGATTTTCCCCATAAAATAGTAGAAGGAAGGTGAAGGACATCACTGCTGAGTATGCCACGTGCATCTTGATTCTTTCTGTGGTCAGGAGATGTTACATCTGCTTATTTTAGAACCAAACATAAAAAAAATTCCAAAACAAAGGTACCAAAACACCCAAAACTTCTTATTTCAGTGCTACTTGGCAAGCAGTTAACAGAAAGTAAAGCTGGAGTCTAGCTGTAGCAGGAATGAAACTCCTATATGAAAAGCAAAGGATGCAAAACTCAAACATTTTAACATGAAAGTAGGATTGTTGGAACACTGAAAAATTAGTGTCTTAGTGTACAGTTATAAAAAGAAATAATAATATTGGTTTAGCCTGATCCTATATTGCAAACTGCCAACCAAGATGCTGTAAATTCCCTTTTCCTGTTTAGTGGTTGAATTGAGGCAGACACAGACCACAACTGTGAGCGAGCTGCTGAGACTAGTGTGTTTTCATGGCTTTGCAAGGGTTTGGGAGATTCACAATATTCCAAGTTTATCAGTTCTTGTAGACTCAACAGACTCCCAGGGGTTATCAGTCCTCAGGAAACTTTCCCACACTACTTTCTCAGTGTGTGTTTTCACTCTCTTCAGCCTGCTGTGTTTTTCTATTCAGATCCACAGATACCTGTAGTATTCATTCACCGCACCCCCCCACCCCCGACCCCCCAAAAATATCACACAGGGAGTCATTTATGATGTAAAATTGTAATAGAAATTTTTCATGTTTTAAAGAGTCTTTCAGCTATATATATAGATATATGTATGTGAATGTATACAAACACCAAAAGAGAACGAGGAGGGGGGGAGCAGTGTGTTTATATGTACAGCATGTTTTAATTAAGTTTGAATACACATATAAAAGTGGCTAACATGTTTTGTATGGCTTTGAAAGTAAAGTATCTGGTTTTGTATTCTATTCACTCCTCAACCTCACGCCAATGAATAATCAACAAGGGATTAAGTTAAAATACAAACAATATCTTCTGCATGTGCTGGACGAAGTCAGTGCCTTGTTCTGCAAGATATGGATGTGCCCTGTGTATGAACTCAGCACATTCAAAGCCTATTGATTTTTTTCCCATGGTAGGCTCTATCCAACTCCTACTAGTGTCAGTGGGCACCTTTTCACTGACTTTAGTAGGGTTTTGGAGCAGATTTTTATTCTCTTTGATTTTAGTATCAGCTTGAAGAAATCATGAACTGTAAACTTTTATCTTAGACCAGCTCTTTGATATGGAGTGTTTTGTACCCATGGAGTTAATTTATTATTTACAGAATGATTTAAATTCAGAGCTACAATAAATGTTATTTTCTGATACATAAACGCAGCTTGATTGCTCAATGGTACAAAAATGCATTCAGCGAAGTGCAATTCTAGTCTAGGCTTTGCAACAAAGTGTTATCTGAAAAAATAAAAGGCCATTTCTTAACAAGGAAAAACTACTTTCAAGAAAAGGGCATGTATTTATTTATTTATTATGAGTCTTTTTAGAGATCTGGAAACAATTTTAAGATTCTTAAGCTTTTCATTTTATAAAAAAGTTGTTATGCTAATTCAATTTTAAGACTGTGGAAACACTGAACACATACCAATTTATATCTATCCACATCTATTTAGCTAAAGCTTTAACATTTTTTTTTTTCAAGCCAAAACTACTTAGGATATAGAGAACCTGAAAAGTAAAAGGCTCATCCTAATGGAAACTATGAAGAGATGGACTTAATCACCTGTTCAGTGACATGCAAGACTCTAGTCCTCTCTCCCAATTGATATCACTGACATGCAGGGCAATAAAAGTTAAACAATTGCCGTTCAGTGATTTATTCTCTAGTTCATATTCAGAACTTCAGCCATGTGGCTGCCATTAATGTTAATAGAGGTTACACAGCTAAAGCCAATTTAATCAAGTTAAGAACATATTCCAGAGTTAGAATCCTGTCATGACAGAACATGCTTTTTTGTTTAACTAATGGGATTATGAGTTGCAGTAGAAATTCACTGTGTCTTAATGTGAGCAAAATGAAAAAGTAGGAAGAATATGCAACAGATGCTGGGAATATTGTTATCCCAAGGAATGAATTTCTACTACTAACAGCACCTTCTCTCCATCTCACCCACAAAAATGCACTAAATGGGAAACAGGGCTCTGTTGCTGATGCATCAAAGCTTAACATGACTGAGTCTGATACGCCCGAGAACAAAACAGGCAATCTTTTCCACCTGTTTGAGGTAGGGAGAGAAACAGTAATTCTTGCAAAAGAAACAGTTTAATCTTTCAGATTTTGTTTTGTTTTTTTTTTTATTTAATTTTTTTACCATACAGGAGCACTTTGCTGGTTATGCCTAATATGCAGGAAGAGCTGAATCAGCTTTGGGAAGCAGTATGAGACTCTGTCTCTTTCTCCCTTCTTGAGCTACCTTAGAGTGAAGGGAGACAAGGGTACCATTACAGCCAAACAGCTCAATGCAGCACTCAGCACTCAGACTGCAGCAGCTGCGACTGAAAGAGAACTGGCCTAGACCAGGAAGGTCTGGATGCATAGAAGGGATGAGTCGGTGCTGAGATCCCCAGCTGATCTTCCTCACCAATCTCTCAGAGCTGGTGAGGACAGGACTAAGGGATGTGACACATGATGTTTGAAGGACTGGTTGGTGGCTTTCCTGCCCAAATAGCTTTCTTTCCTTTCGCCTGAGAGATTAAACAAGGACAGAAGGAAGAAGGGGGAGAAGTGTAACTGAAATTTCTGACTGTGGAAAGCAGACATTTTATTCTCTGGGACTTTTGGAGAGCAGCCATAAGGTCTGGTCGCCCAGCCATTGTTCCCTGCCGTAAGACTGGCTATTGTTTCTGTGAAGTTCATCTCATGCAAAGATGGGCTCTTCTCTAGGGTTGGATGCTGGAGGCCTTTATGTCTATCCTCTTGGAGTTAGCTGCAGCCCTCGGACTTGGCTTCAGCCTGGCTTTCAATCCTGACAGCAACTGGGCTCTTTCTCTAAACCAGGGGTCCTCAAACTACGGCCCGTGGGCTGGATACAGCATTCTTTTCCTTTTTTTTTGTGCACTACTACAAATAAAATATGTGCAGTGTGCATAGGAATTCGTTCATTTTTTTCCAAACTATAGTCCAGCCCCCAACAGTGTCTGAGGGACAGTGAACTGGCCCCCTGTTTAAAAGTTTGAGGACCCCTGCTCTAAACTATGACTGTGGATTTCATGTGTCATTATATGTGGAGAATGTGGAAAGATACTAGGTTCAGTCAAAGCCATGGATTTGTTAGAGTATTTCCAAACTTTATAGTCCTTAAAGCTTTCCCTTCATACAGTAATCAAGCCTCATATAGAAAAAATATGAGAGGACCTGTGATACAGATATCTGAGATTCCACATGACAGTACTGGTGGTGGAAAGATGAATCTTGTGTAGTATGGTGTTCATATGGCTAAAAGGTGTATAAAGTTCATAAAACAAGAACAGTGCCATCTGTATTGAGTCTCCTGACAGGACTCAGGGGACACGCCCTCCAGTGGATGTTTGGATGTGGTGCAGTGTCACGCAGCTACTCTGGGATCAGGATTGCAGGACAAAGACTGGAGAAGCTATAGCACTGCTCGACAAATGGATGTGCCAAAATGGGAAACAGGTCCCAAAAGTGTGAGTTCATAAAGGTACTGTGAGTCTTGGAAGGGCTGTAGAGCACCAGCAATGAAGATGAGCTGGTAAAATGAGTGAATGTACTATAAAAATGTGGGAAGAGGAGGAAGTGGTCAGCACAAAGCAGCTGTGTGTGGAAACAGTTGTCCCCCCAACAAAAAAGGTAGCTTTCACAATAAAGGTAGCTTGGAAAAACAAGATTCTGTTTATGGCACTATGATTGGTTAAATTTTGCTGTTGGAGTGGGGAACATATGTTTAAGATCGTAGTGCTTTCCACTCAAGAAGAGCTTCAGATATGACAGAGGGTTCTGGTCATGGATTCTGTAAAATTCAAACAAAATATGGAAGGCAGTGATCAGGAAGGCCACTTAGTAGAGTAAAAGTACAAACCTTCTTCTGAAGGAAAAAAAACCCACCAAACAGGAAAATGAGTTAGTGGCCACACAGACTAGCATAGGTTAGACTTGTGGCTCACTGACAACTGGCAGGATCTTCCTGCAAGCTCATTGCTAGTCTTCAGTGGTGAGACCAGTTCTGAAATGGTATGTCAGGAAGGGTATCCAAAGCAAACCATCTTCTTATTTTACTTTTATTTGAACAGGGAGGTATGTAAATATATTAATAACTGTTGAGAGCCTGGAGGTAATGAAAGAATAGTGTTAAAAGTTAGGGGAAAAAAGTCCAAAGGCAGAGCTGGAAACTCTTCTGTAGAGTGCAGGTTGCCCTGAGACCCTACAGCAAAGGGCTGTACATCTCAAATTGATGAAGTCAGGCAAAGGGTTAAGTGGCCTGAAGTTTAGATGTAAGCAGGAAAGTTAGTGATTGCTTGTTGTAAAACTGGATATTCAATATCAGAGTCACTGAAGAAAGGAATGATTCATGAGTATGATACTGGCCGCTCTGGGAAAGTGAACTGTTACCAGTCTGGGAATCCAGCAGCAGAGGTGAGACAGCCAGCTCCTAGTGAAAGTTCAGAAAACTGTTCAATAGTGACCCTCACAAACCAGAACTCCAGAGAAATAGGTGGTGTCTTTTCCTGATGGCAATCGGAAAGAGGATTAGAATTCCTAATATCTGCTAAAATTAGGAAAGAATATGTGCCTCTTTACAATTATCACCTTGCATGAAATGTGAGCTAAATTCCTAGCCATGGCACTAGTTTTGTGTGACGCAGGAAAGGACAGGCAGAGGAGTGGAGAACATGTGGCTGTTCATCACTTGGCAAAGACTAGCTGGCGGGAGAGACAAAGAACTGTTGGCAGGTGTCTGTCAAGTCATGGAGCTGTCACTGCAGAAGTTATTGATAGATCTCCATTGAAACTACTTAAACTACTTTGGGGGAATGATGGTACCAAAACATGGTCTTGTTTTTCCCTGCATTACATTTTGGAACCAAGTTACATTTGTAACAAATAGTTCCTATCAAAGGGGAAATGAAATATTAGCTGTACCAAATAATCATTCCAGGATCCTTCTCGCCAAAGTTTAAGTAATTTATTTTAAATTCCAACTTACAAAAACAACCTCCAAAGAAGTCTGTGTATAGATGTGGTTTCTAAAATGTTAATGCTGCAAACTGTAAAATATTCCAAAGCAAGAGGAGCATAAGATGCACGATAGAATGTTTTTTAGCCAATAATCTAACTAATCTCATTTAATCAACCCAATAATCTAACTGTGACATTAAACAATTAACACTGTAGTGTCAGTACTCCTTTTGCTTAAAGAAAAAGGAAAATGGAATGTAATGTTTCATTAACCTATCTTGAATATAATAAACTATGAAATTAACAGAAAAATGAGTGAATTGTCATGTAAAGTCAGCAAGAGCTTCTTATAGCATCAATCATCCTTTAATTCATAAATCCCTTTACTATATCCTACAGCTGGTTGAAAGCATTCACATGAATTTTAAGTAATACTAAGCATTAACCTTCTAGGTTCACTGTAGAAGATTATAGATTATAAATAGACTATAGAAGATTAAAATGCAAGCCCATTTGATAGCTCTAATCTTAAAAAAAAAAAAAAGCAAAGGCTTAACAGCTTTTCAGACTAATTAAAAAAAAAAAAAAAGTAATTTTTCTGAGAGGGTGACAGAACTTCCCTGAGTGTTTCCCTTTGTTTCCTTCCTTTCTCCCCACCATCACCCAAAATTCTGACAATCATTTTTTTGACAAGTTATACTCAGACTTGTAAGCAAACCCACTTTATATGTAGCAGTAATAAATGATTGCAGCCTCAAACACTGAAAAATGGTTGACTACACTTGAAACATTAACCTGGTGGCAATCACTGAACAAGTAGCTGAACGAGGACTCTCCATCAACTATCTCCCTAGAAAAACCATCCAAAAGTTGTGTTTTAAAGATAAATAACATTTTATCTCAATCAGACATCTTTCACCCTTCAAACTGCTGATGGAGGCTGAAAGTGGCAGATGCAGCTATCAGATGTACAACCCTTACACTGATGAGCAAACTGTGTTCTAACTCTACAGCTTTCACCTGTTTGTTTATAGAAAACATTGCAGGCACAATAAAACAGGAAAAATCTTCTCTCCTCCCTGCTGTCTGCATCCTCATCCACACTTCACACTGGTCTACATTTCACCAGCTAATGGTATAGTTTCTCATGACTGTAGCTTATCCTGGCCACATGCGCAACATCTCATCAGCATTCCATTAACAAACACCAGTGCTTGCTTTGGTTTCTACTGCAAGTGACTATCTGAGATAAGTCACATCCCTATATGCCCACAACAAAAAGAACCTATGCTCCACTTTGTTGGCAGTACAACACTGAGCATCTTGTTTTGAGCATCCACTTGGCACCTCCTGCCAGAAATGCTCTGTTAGTTGGTACACTTACAGATACTGATATCTAACATGTATTTTAGAGGAAGATTTAGGTCTCAGGTAGTCTACTTAGAGCTTGTAAGAAAAAGTGAACTTTACCTGTGTTAGGTGAAATGGACATGTTTTGTAGCAGTATTCTGGCAGAACCGCAGGGAGGGACTGTATAAACTAGCCTCCCAGGAGATCTGGAAAGTTGAGTGGTTTTCTGCCTGCTTATCAGATTTGGTCCACAGCCTAAAGCCATCTGCCAGATGACCTGTCCACAAGTCCCCCACAAGCTGCCTGTGATTGCCCCAAAAGGGCTTCTCAAAAGACAGAGGGGAAGGTTACTGCACTGTTAGGGCTTCATTGCCTTTTTAGAAAATACTGCCAAGTTTAGGTCTGTATGGTTGTTATAGTTATCCATAACTACAGATTTTAGGTCTTGCCGTGACAGCTGTAATGCTGCTGCAATTGGGTTTTTGTCACATCAAAGTAATTTGAGGTACAGAACTTCCACAAATTGTGGAAGCAGATAATAAGCATAAGAAATAGGAAGGCACTGAGTGGAGTATTCCTCACCTCAGTATGGAGAAAGGCAAACATGCAGATATGTTCATTTTTTTTTAATTGCCAAGAAGTAGATCTTCAAAAGTATAGTTGGTATCTTAGACCATAATCACTCACTCTCTTCTGCCTGTTTTAATGTCAGCATAAAGAAAATTGTGCAATAACACAGCAGGTGTTAAACATAATAACATTCTGCACTAGAAAAACCTTTGGCTGGTAACTAAATTAAGAGGAAATTGATGGAAAAGGTCTAACAGCTCTCCTGAATATCCAGATCTGGATGACAATAAAGACTGCTAGTTCTTTCCTCTCTTTTAGTTTAGGCAAATAAGTGGCTGGGATCTGACACAATTATCCTATTTCATTTCTGGAAATAGCTTGAAACATGTCTGGATATGAACAGATGCTGAAACACCCTAACCGAGGTATTCATTTTTAATGCTCAGATTCTTCCCCGTGAAGTAATTTGGTTTGTACAATACAGAGATCAGTAATTATTAGACCTCCATGAGAAACTCTCTATCTTGCTTTGAAATTCCCTTTGTGCCCCCTGTTGCATTTAGGCCAATATTGGTGTGGCGAAGCCTGAAAGCTTGACCTTTTGAATTGTTTTGTAGCATTCATGAACACCCCCAACTATACTGATTTTATATTTACTAGTGTGAGTAGCAGCCTTTCCAGTGAGTTAAGCTCTGCAAAATGTCTCAATCTGTCTGACTTGCATCTAGCCATCCTGTACTTTCTTCATCTGTGTGATGGAGAAGCAATACTGATAGTATCTTAATATAAAAACAGAAACTCTGCCTTTTTATAGTACTCCATTTTCCTTTGCTTTGCCTCAAAAACCATTCAGAGACCAAGCGTTTCCACTTGCACAAGAAACTGTCTTACTTTCTTACTGATATGTTCCCCCAAACTTTCTACAAAATGATCCTAATTAATGCATGTTTATTACTTATAATTGTATTGTGAAAAACTTCAAGTACATACAGATTATTTTTTTTAAGATATATAATCTCAGAGCTCCTTTAAGAAAAACTACTGGCTCCATATTCTTGCCTACAGCTGTCATTAGATTTATTCCACCGTTTTAATTTATAGGGGCCAGATATACACTTGAAGCTTCAGGAATTTACAAGTGACCTCATGTGTAACATGTGTTTACTGTTTTACCTGCTAAATTTTAATATACTAAATCCGCATTGATTTGACTGCAAGATATTATTTTTGTACAAGAAATGCACTTTAGGAAAACAGCAAAACAGGCAAACAAACACATTAAGAATAGGAGAATCCTGGTGATTGATTCCCCCTTCCCAAACAGTATAGCATGACTAAACACTGAAAGAGTCTCTATCTCCTTCAGAGACCTTTGTTAACATTTCTAGACTGTATAGACCCTTAACTAGGGTCCTCCTGGCTGGTTTTTGGGGCCAACCCAGCTGTCCCAGGAGAGCTGTGGACATGAGAGCACAGACTGCCTAGGAACTCTAGGGATTTTCCAAGACTGCCTAGGAACTCTAGGGATTTTCCAAGTGGACTGCACCCTTTATTAGCTTTTAATTTCACACAGTCTCATAAAGTCCTTGGGGAAGGCCAACAAGGCAGGTACCATGTCAGGAGTCTGTTACAGACTGCTTAACCAGTATCCACTTGGATGAAATATTCTATAAGGAGATAGAAGTCTCACAATCACTACCACTTGTTCTCATGGGGGAATTCAACTCACCGGATGTCTGCTGGAAATGCAATACAGCAGAGAGGAGAAAGTCTAGGAAGTTCACGGAGCGTGTGGAAGACATGTGGTTTCCTTATCGCCCTCAACAACTATGCAAAAGAAGGTTGTAGTAAGGTGGATGTTGGTCTGTTCTCCCAAGTAGCAAGTGATAGGACAAGAGGAAAGGGGTTCAAGTTGCTCCGGGGAAGGTTTTGATTGGATATTAGGAAAAAGTTCTTGACCAAAAGCATTGTTAAGCATTGAAAAAGGCTGCCCAGGGCAGTCACCATCACTGGAGGTGTTTAAAAGACTTGTAGATATGATGCTTAGGGACATGGTTTCATGGTGAGCGGGCAGTGCTGAGCTAATGGTTGGACTTGATGATCTTAAAGGTCTCTTCTGATCAAAACTTCTATGGTTCTATGAAATGCCCTTTTGAAAGGAAACCAGCAGCCTGTGGAGGTAAATTGTTTCTTTAAAATATACAGACAGGATTAAAGTTATGTAACAAAACTGATTAGATGGGCACAGTTACCATCCAATAAAACATTGGTATGAAATTATCATCTTATATTCCATATTTTGTGCTGTGACCTGAAATGCCGTTCTGTTTTTTCTTTTTCACTGGATCTTATAGATGTCTTTTTTGAGTATCTAGTACAGAGCATCTTGGTCTACTAACAAAACAACACCTTGCTATTCCAGGCGTTGTTTTCTTATTCACTATGTCCATGACTTTATGGCTTTTGTCTTTGACAAAAATATCATTATGAGCCTTTATCATTACTTTTTTAATGTGTGGTTAATAAGTGCATTTGGCTTCAGTTATCACCCATAGCAGTGAGCAAGGAGGTATGAAAGTTTCTCAGAGGAATAGTGGAATCCCATTGTGAATCAGTCTCTGTATTACAGAATGGGGCGCATGTATATGCTTTAGTGAAGAATTCGTGGAAGCAGAAAGCTACCTGTTCTCCCCTCAGGGCAGTGAGGCTTTGGTGCCTCATTCAGTATTGCTTATCACTCAAGGCACAGAATGAGGAAAAGGTAAACAACATTGAATAGGCTGCAGAAGGAATAAGCACATCACAAACTATTTCATCTGCATTGTATGGAGGTGTTTAGCAGAGCTTTTACTCAGTCTTTCTACTTGGAAAAGAAACCACTGCACAAAAATAACACAGAGAGACTCAAACTATATTTTTATTTTATGTTAGCAAGTAAAAAATGAAGCCAGCAGGGCAAAACAAGCAGTTTTACAGTGGAAAAGGAAAGTCATAATGGATATCAAAATTGTACTGATATATGTATATTTATGCATGTTTCTTTATTTATTTATTCCAAATTTATTCCATACATGTGTATACATATGCATATGTATATAGATACTTGTAATTAGGAGGGGAACTGCTCCACCTCTGATAAATCTCATGTTCCTTCGGGAACATGCATTTTTAAACTGTATGCTAGCAGATTCAGAGGAGAATGGGCTGACTTTTGCTGGGCTGGATATGTGGATTCTCAGAAGGCACACAGAAATATGTGCGGAATAATTCCTAAAGACAGGCAGATCTACCCAAGTGCTGCTTTCGACTCAATAGTGTCATTATAGCTGGCTGTGATAATCACAACTAAAACAGAGCACTGTGAACCAAAGGCAATGAATGCCCTTTAACATGACCCTAGAGAGTTCATCCCCAGCATGGGACAATAAGCAACTTTCCAGATATGGATTTCACAATACTGGCTACAGATGGATTACTACCTTTGGTGGCATTCCACATCTCTCAGGATTGCTAAAGTTTTTCCCTAATTCAAGCATCAGAGAGAAAGTAGGAAGCAAGCCAATATTAACTATAACAGAAAAATATGGGTATATGAGGGGAAAGAGATATCTTTTACCCATGCATTTTTAGAATACCTTCTTCTGTACAGGTAGGGATAAGCAAGTTTCATGCGGCAGTTTGCAGAGACATGCTGACACAGACTGAGACACAGAGGGGAAGTTTGCTGAGCCATCAGAGTATTCCAGAAACCCTAATAGAGTGCTCAAGGCAATAACAACCAGGCATTGCTATCTTAGAGTTTTTGTTCTTTTCTACTGGTTCTTTTCTTACTTCTGATGCAATTTTATTGACTATGTTTAGGTCTGTGCCTAAAGTCTGATAAGGGCTCATTCTCATTAGAGTTTCTTATGTCAGCCCTCTATAATGTCATTGGTGATGGCAATGTTGTTCAATAAGCCACACAGAGTGAATATCTTGCCTACTGTGGAAGGATGGTAAACAATGTTGCATCAAGTTTATCTAGCTATGTAAATCTCAGGCTGTAACCTGTCTGGTGTCCTTCTATAGGGCACCATCATTTTCTTTTTTTTGTAGTTTTGGAAAACGAAGCAGGGCTGATAAACAGATGGAACAGAATATCAGAAGTAGATAAGCAAAATCAGAAGCCAGTCAGAAAAATTATAAAGAAGGAAACTAATTTATCGAACAGCAAAACCCCTACAATATTTCCAGACTTTATTTAGGTTCTTTATTTTTAACCTATGGAGAGCAGATGGAACAACAAAAAAAGGGTATCTATGGCTAACCAAGGCTATGAATATGACTGAGGCAACTAGAAACAGAAAAAACATTGGGTTTTCTAGTGTATAGCTCCTCTATTTATGCCTGTTTCTGTATAGTACATTGTCTCATGACTTTAAAAAAAATTCGGTTTGGATGTAAATAGATTTAAAAGTCCACCTTGGGAACCAGTGCAGCAGCCAGTTAGAATCATTACACAAATATTTTATATCTGATAGCCTGTTAATTTGTAGTAAGTCTATATATTCATACTTTAGATACAATACATACAATGCATATATACATAGTTTAAATACTCTGTCGGAAGAATGTGAAACAAAACCACAGGAAGATTGATTGTGTAAATGTTTGATCCCTGTTTGTGGGGATGCAATAATTTCACTTTTGAATTCTCATAAGAATGAGAATTTCTGTGAACAGTGTAGAAATGGTGAAGCATAATCCTTAAAGTAACCACTAATATTTAATCTTTAATAGTCAAGTCACTTTGTAATTATGGCAGGCAATCATATAAGCTACAAAGTATGTAATAGCTCTGTCTAATTATACAAAGATGCTATTTCAGTATCAGAATTGTGTACATTTCTAAAGACTACTTTTTATGCTAGCAATATTATGGCAAAAAAAACCCCTAAATATTCAATAAGACTTTGGTTTGGCCGTATGTATTAGACACAGAACATAAATGCACTTCCATTTAATGTATGTTTTCAGATGTTTGTTACAATGGTATGTATGACTTCATTAACAGACTGTGCTATAGCACTGATACATCTACCTGGTTTTGTTCAAATGTTTAACTGAAAGGATGAAGTTTATTTTCCCTTTTCTTGAGGTAGAGAATCCAGGTGTCTTACTTCATTCTTTAAGTGGATCTTCCCTATTGTACACTTACAGAAGAGTGCTGCTCTTACTGTTTAATCCCAAGGCTAATAATGCTCAGGATCACTCAGGTGTGATGTTGGCTGTGGTTTTTTGATAGTGAGATGGTTTTACAGAAGTGCCCAGTGTGCCCATTAAGAAGCACTGGATGGGTTGAATATAGGGACTTTAATATCAGATCCAACCACTATCATAACAAATTAGCCTGCATTTTAAAGTAGGAACTTGGGGCTTTGGTTCTGTTTCATATTCTTCTGATTATTCAGATTGTTAGAAACATAACTTTCAGAGTAGATTTACTCATGCACAGTTTATATTCACTTGTTCTTTTGCCTGTACTATTATTTTGTTTGAATAATTATTTACTGTTTCCAGTGTTTACCCTATTATATGTTTTTAATGGCATCCTGTTCCTCCTCAGCTGCTTTTCCCTGCAGTAAACAAGAAGGTACTGTCTCCTTATCTGTAGGAGACTGTATTCAACTGACCACCCCAATGCCCCAGATCTGTTTTTTGTCTCTGAAGTCATCTTTCCTGACACAAGTGACCAGAACTGTGCTCATGGTCATGCCAAAACCACCTACGACAGTGGCACATCCCACATTGTACTGTTTTTATTTAAACCAGCTACTGACTCTACTTCAACACACATACACACACATCACAGCATTACATAAATGCCTCTTGATAACAGTATATTTACCAGATATTTTTTCTTTTTAGTCATCTCCAGCTGGCAAAGTGCTAGGTCTCGGCAGAGATTTCTGGGTCTTATCCTAAAGTGTATGTCTTTGCATGTCACATTAATGATTTTGATCTGTCACAGTCTAGGTCCAGACATAGTATTCCTATGACATCCTAGTTCTTGCCTTGATAATACTCCTCAACTTTCTAAATTTCTCAACGTTCTATCACAATCAGCTACAGGGCAGAAGTAATGTAGCATGTTAAAACAAACAAACAAACAACAGAACCCCACAGTCAGGAATTTGGCATATAAATCTGTTGAAAATTAGTTAGTTCACTTCCGTAAAGGTACCAAAGACAGCCAAAGGCAAGTAATGGGGTTTTCAGAAGGGCTGTGGCTCTCACTGCCCACCATTTAAAGACATACAAGGACTCACTTTGCAAACAGTACAAATGTCTTGCAATGCATTAGATATGTTTTTCCAAATGCTAGAAGCATAGATTTTGTATAATTCTGCCTACATTTCTAACTGGGCAGGAACACAAACTTCCTATACTGCCAAGCAGTTCTGCATCATGCCTGTACTTCTCAGCTCATGCTGGTATCTCCTGTGCATCCTATTCTGAGAAGCCCTGTGGAAAGCTTGTCTGAGACAGAGGATTCCACTGGCTATAAAGGCATTTAAATGTTAGACACTGCAGTTCTGATCACCGAAACATAGAAGTCCATCTGCTCATTTAGCCCCTGATTTGGTGCCCTGAAGATGCTTCTCTCTCTTTTGAAAGTGCCTAAATACATTGAATGTGTGAATCTTTATTTTTAAAAGTGAAAATAGCTGTGCACACTTCTCATCACATTCATTTATCATGCTTGGCTCAGGTCTGTTGCTGTTTCCAGACTAAGACTTTGTAAAGTAGCACCTAATGGATGCCTGTTAGATGAATCCATAAGACGCAGCTGAAATGGTGATTGAAGCTAACAGGCTTGACTGAGCTGTTTTTGAGAAGTGTAAAGACTCATTCCTTTCTGTCTACCAGTTGTTAGATATCAACATTTTTTATCCGACCCATCAAAAGGGCTGAGAAGGGCTTTCCATAAAAAGCCTGAGAGACCTGGGTCTGTTTAGCCTGAAGGATAGAAGACTGAGAGAGGGTCTTATCAAAGTTTATAAATACCTAAAGAGTGAGGTTCAAGAGGATAGGGCCAGTCTCTTTGCAGTGGTGCCCAGCAGTTGTGCCATTCTGTGACTGTGATTCTGTGACCCATTGCCAAGGATGCTAACAGCGGGAAGTCCATTCGCAGCTTTGGAAAGCAGATCCCTTTCCAGCATTTTGCTACAGGGTGTCAAGCTGCAGACAACAAGAGTTTAAGATTCAGTTTTTTAAATGGACTCAAGCTCAGAAACAACTGTAGGCCTATCAAGGTCACCATACCTGCATGATGCAGGAGACAGTGATGGCAACCTGGAAGTTCATTGAAGCTAGCAGGACGTGCAGGGGTGTCACTTTGCAATGCTTATCAGTTGTTTCTCTCCATCGTGTTTAAGTTGTACAGCTAGCTGTGATTAAACTATTACAATTACATTACTGTACATGTATGTGATTCAGAAGTGCTATGAGATTTGGACATCACAGTGTCGGTAAGAGGAAAAAGCAACTTAAATCTGAAATATTAAAGCTTAAAATATACATCAAGGGTGTTAATAAGCAATACCTGAGAGAATGGAATTACTTAGTCTTTTATCATAAAACATCACAGTATTAAATCACAGGCAATGAAGGACAGATAAACAAGAAAAGAGTGTTTCAATTTAGACAAGTGGACATGAGGAAAGGTGATGTTGTAAAATCATATCCTGGCCCAGGGTAATCTGCTCATTATCCAGCCCCTGAAATTGAGCAGGGAGAAAGATCCTTATTGTAGAGCATAATCTTAAGAAGGTATTTTCTCTCTAGGGTTTTTCACTGATTTTCTTTTCTTGTTACAAATCTGTGTTTGCAAATAATACATAAGACTTCATTTTTATACAGCCATACAGTTAAGTTTCTCATTTCCTGGTATACAGTAATTATTAAAACATTACTTGGACTTTGTCAAAGCTTCCTTTCTGTGAATGGATTTTTCTAGCATATCCCTAGGTAGCAGAGTACACCTCCACTGAGCTGTAGAGGTTGTTTTTACAGGAATTTACAAATAGAGCAGCATTATCCAGGAAATTTCATTGTCATATAGAAAGAAACAGCTCATGAAAATGCTATCACTGCAAGCATCCCACGAAAAGTTTGTGAAAGATAAGCTTCTAAGTTACTTAGAAGTTCAAACAAAAAATCTCACCCTAAGACTCACTAACACTAGGACCCATGCATGTAAGTCATGTAGGCTCATTTTAAGATGTTTATCCTTTTAATGAATTAAGTTATGAAATTTGGCAATCTAAATTTTCTCTTCCTTTCCGTAAATTTCTTATTCAGCAGGAGGGCTCAGATTGAGTCATCACTGAGGCAGGCAGTAATTAACACTTCTTCAGTCATTTCTTTAAAGTGGTCATTATGGTCAGGAATGTGCTTATGCAAAATCTTATTCATCAATTGCACTATTTCTTTGCATTCAGTTATACAAGTTTATTCACATTTGCTTTCTTGAGTGGCAAAAGTAATTTCCAGCACGAAGTCAATACAACTGTGAAAGAGCAAGCTTCTATTCTGGCTTGCAAAATGTTTGCAGAATTGTTAACTAGATAGCAAATTCTGTATTACAGGATGTATGTCAGCCAATAAGAAAACAGTTCTGTATTTGTTTTCTGATTAAGTTAAAAATTTTTCCTCCTCTCTGTTTATAGAGCAAGAAAGCATGTTTGCTTACAGCACAAGGGAACACAGAATAGCACAATGCCTTGTAGAAAGGGTTGCTTTACAGAATATAACTGTACAATACATTTTCATATCTGCAAACAGTATCTGAAGAATTCAGCAATAGTGCTACATTTTTTAAAACCATGCTTATTGTGGTAGAGAGTAAAATTCTTATTTTAAAAGCTTTACAATCATGATAAATGTATTTTCTAAGCTGTTTTATTTAATTACATTACATTAAAACAGTAAATAGCACAGATGCCCTCCTCCTGTCCTGCAAATGCAAAGAAAATCCATCTGTATGTAAGGAAGCAAAATAACAGGTAATAATTTGTCTTACTTTTTGAAATTATTTTTTTTAAAGATTTTCCAGGTTTTTTTTCATCTAGCCCCCACAGCTGATGTCAAGATTTTTTTGCAACATTAACTAGTTTAGCAAAACTCAGGACACTTACTAGAGTGTAGTTTATTTGTAAAATCAGTACAGACCATTCTGATTTACCAGATTGTCTCAACACCTTGTGGTAGTCAGAACATTGAATTCTCCATGCCAATTCAATCCATCTGAGATGGATATACAGAACACTTACACTACAGAAATAACACCACCTTTCCTCACCTCTTCTTTATTTCTAATGCTCAGTGCCAGAAGAACATGTTAATCTAATCAAAAATTTGAAGTGGAGATTAAGAAAATGGAGATATCCTGCACCACCATTGCTTCTGTCCGTAAACTTGATAGATGACTATTTCTCTCTCCCTTGTGCCAGAATTGCTGTGAGTTAGTAAGTTTGACTTTGGCAAGGAACAGAAAGCTCCATACTCTGTTACCAGTCTCCTCAGCCAGTTCCTTCACCCTACAAATCTTCCTTTGGGGCGGGATGCTGTTCTGTGCCACTTGGGTTTAGCATGCACTTCATCATGTGGTCATACTCTTTATGCAAAAATGATTCTGTATTTTGTAAAGCTCTTAAATGGCAATGTCACTGAGCAGTTGGTGGTTGCACAGCACACAAGGAAGGTGGTAATCCAGTTCCGAGGTGAGTGATATTTCCTGACAGGGAGGTAATACATTCATAATAGGATTTAATTTTAAGTGTTCACTTGGCTCAAGGCCACAAGTCATGGAATGCCGTTGTGGTGTACTTCTTAAAATAATCATGCGCATCCTCGTTGCTTACAGATGCATGCACTTTAATTTAACTGAAACATACAGTCCTGAGTAACTGTGTTAGGTATCTGAAAGCTGATTTCTTAAAGAGCCAACAGACTTATTTTTAACCACTAATTGATGTTTTCCTCATTTGATAATTTTTTATGTAGCAAGAAGACTCCTTTCCTGCCAATCTGATGTCATCAGAATCCATTGAGTAGTGTTCTGTTTAATTCAGTTTTACCTACGGCTCATTTCAACATATTTTTTAAATATTAGTTTGAGATGTTAGTATGTGAATAACTTGAAAATGTGTCTTCCCTTAAAAAGTAGTTGTCAAATGTAAATCTGACTCATTTCATAAAACTTATAATACATCAAAAACCACTGGAAATCACATTTACAGATTTATGCATTATTGGCTCAAAAATTACTTGCATACATTATATGGAGAAATATTTTGGAAGTACAAAGAATAGTAATGACAGTAAGGGTATTGTCAAATACTGGGTACTGTATGTGCAGAAACACTTTCAAATTCTGGAAGAGAGATTTCCCTTGCAAGCAAAGTGAAGTCCTGCTTTTAAAAGCTCACAATCTATACTAGGCACAGAGTATTTAAGAGTAAGGGCTTTCATTTCTGCACAAGGTGGATACAAGGATGGGGGTGTGATAAGTTCACCTTTTCTCTTGAAGAGCAAGGGAATGGGACAAGAACAGAGAAAATAAAAGGTCTGGTGGAGATGGAGGTCTGGGCTCATCCTGTTTGACTTGACTAAACTTCTTCAATTAGGAGGCTAGTGGCAGTAGGTCGCCTTTACAATCACTGGATGGAGGCAGACACCTCTGGAAGGCATTTCAACTCACTTTCACAAGTGATTTGGGGACTTGCTTTCTCTCTGCATATTGTTCTTGAACTTCAGTGCTGTAAATCCAAGCCAGAATTCAAACTTTACATAATGTCCTTGTATAGTCATGGCATTGAAAGCATACTGTGTGCCTGATTAGAAATGAGTTGTAGCTGGCTTGCAGAAGTGGTCCAGTGAATATTGACAGGAAGTAGCTGCATATGGCTTATTGCAACTGGTAGTATTAAGTAGTAGCCTTTAACAGAGAAGCAAGTAGCACCTGATTAGGCTAATTTTTTAAAAAAATGGAGCTAAAAAGAAAAATACAGGTTTTTTCATCATTTGCATACTTCTTCGTGATATACTTCTCTGCATGATCTGCTTATAGAAACGCTTTAATTAACAGCAGTCATTGTTGACAGAAATAATTTTTTTTTTATTCTTTTTGGCAACAATTTATTGATTAAAGTAGCTATGTCCTCAGTCCAAAAATGAGATGACGGAGTGTTTCTTTTTTTTAAAAAAAAGTAATACTGTCAAATGTATATATATGTACCACAGGCCATCTGTGCATGATGGGGAAAAGTCTGCACCACTTCTATGTGAATGTGTGTAGATGTATCTAAACATAGGGTTTCTTCTATTTATTGGTATATGTGTATATAAGTTTACTTTTGAAGTTTCCCAGGTAACTTTCTAGAATATGGAACTTTCTAAGTTTCTGTGTATTATAATGTATTAGAAACTAATGTACATTACAATTATTAATCAAGTTAACATTGTAATGATTACTTCCAAGACTTGCATACTTTTGCTTAAAGCAGGGAAAAGAATGACAGTCATTGTCAACAACCCACAAAATGGATATGCAAAAAGAACCTTTGAAATAAAAAGAATGTGTTTTATGAGAGTCTAAGAGTATCCTTCAGTTCTCTCCACTGATTACCCTATCAAAGATCTCAGCTTGAGCCATCCTACCTACTTGCTCATAACATTGAGCCCAGTTGTCTGGGTAGCTCACTTCATTTATTTGTTATTAGCATATTTTTATAGTGACAATTGCAGGAAGCTCTGTTTAGGCCAGTGCTCCTGCTGCAGGGAATTGTGCAACTGATTCATACTTGATTGGATTGCTGGGTCACAGGAAACAGATTACTGTTAAAAGAAGAGACCAGAGCCATGTCAAATATATTTAAATGGAAAGAACATTTATTTTGTAATATCATTGCTGCTTTGGGTCCAATTTGAGAAAGTAAATCTCTAGGAGTACTGTAAAGGCCTTGGAGGCACTGGAAAATCACTTTTCTCTGTGCTTCAAAAGAATCCTCAAAAGAATTTAAGAAATTAATCCCAACTACCCTGAAATGATCTACAGAAAGTTGTCATTAGGATAACTTATGATTTCTTGAAATCCACCAATAACTGCCAAGGCAATACAAAAGTCTTTGAGGGAAAACAGTCTTTGAGGGATTCTGCTTGTAGCAAAATATTAAACTTTTGGCACAAAGGAAAACAGAGGATATTAATTTGTCAAGCTTTAGCTTTGCTCTACACTGCATGTAACAAAACATGCAACCTGCAGGAACAAGCCTAGAGGTAGTGCTACAGACCTTTGAAGATGTCCTCTCCATTTCACAAGCTGCTTTTCTGTATACAAGCTTCCTATTATTACCCAACTGATGGTCCTTGTGATTTCTAAGGCCCACTACTCAAAAAAAATTTAATACCCCACAGAACATAAAGCTGGAACAGATCTCAGATCATCAAATTTATCTGCCTATGCCATGAAAGCAAAATGAAGATTAACTATATTCAAATTATTTCTTGAAGGTTTTGCCTAGCTTGTTCTTTGATTTTCCATACGTTTTCTCTTCTGTAGTGTCTTGCCGAAAGCAAGATTAATTTTTCAATTCAGATTTCCTTTAATGTTAGACCTTGCTCACAAAATAGCCTAAAATTCAAGTACAAAATTAGCAGTGGGACAGACTTGGATATGCTGTATATATTTAAGAAATACAATTATATATCCTAAGAGTGAAAGGTTCCTGTGAACAATGAAGGTGAAGTTGCTTTGTAGTTATACAGATTTGCAGATTGACAGGTTGGAAAACCTTCTTACAAGTAAATTAGGCCCAGAATTCTTGGTCTGACTAAACTATCCAACCTGAACTAAAAAAGAGAGAAAATGTGAGATGACCGTACATTGTGCTCATAGTGCACAGATCTTGAGGCCAGATAAAGACTACGCAATATCTAACATAATAGGTACAATAATGTACAACCATAAGAAGAGTTACATCTGACAGCTTTAAATTCCATTTCCTCTAATTCCTTGCGATACCAAGCAATAGATTCCCTTTCCTCAGATCTTACCTGTTGTGATAAGAAGGGAAACATATATAGGCATAATAGAGCACATCTGTACCCTGAAATCATACCCCTGAGCAAGGCAATATCTCATGAGACAAATCACAGAATCAGAATCATAGAATCATTTAAGTTGGAAAAGACCTCTAGGATCATCTAGTCCAACCTTTGTCAGATGTCTCCCTAACCCCTTAGACTGTGTCTCAAAAAAAGCCGCTGTCTTTCATGAATCACCAGAGGAGGAAAATTGGGAAAGTACTTCACCAACCCTGAAGAATCTGCCACTTTTATTCCTACTCAGCTAGAAACACTGGGTGCAAGAGGAGAAAAGGTGAAGTACTACAGGGTACTGCCTATGAAATGATTGATATGTATGACTGTGCCTGTCTGAATAACATGTTCCCCTTAAGTAATGTTTGGTAAAAAATTTATGGCATACAAGGGAATACTGCATCTTTCCCAGTTCCCACTGGAGAGAGTTGCCAACCAGTAAGACTGGCCATTAGTGAAGAATTTTCCTTCTCTTTCCAGGACGGAAGCCCTGTTTCCTCCTTTTATTTTTTTCTTGTTTTATCCTGTTTTCTTCATTTCACACCAACAGAAGTCCTCTTCCCTTTATATATAAAAATATGGATCTGCCCTGAGTAATTCTATTTTTCTGGCCTTATATTTTTGTGGATAACCTATAAGAATGTGTCCTGATCTGCCTGGTCTATAAATCAGTGGTGAGTGTTAAGAAGTAGCTGAATCCATTGGGCTTGGGGTACCAGGGGCTTTCCACTTCCCTTTTTACCAGGGCAACTATGGGTCCATAATATTGTCATGGCTCCACAGACTGGGACACAGGAAAGGGGACACATGCATGTGCCAACACTCACACACACATACACGCACATGCACGCATGTGCAGAGGATGCTTTTCCTTCATCCTGCATCACATATACACACTCATTTGTACATGCCTTTTCCCTTTGCATCTTCTTTTCTGTTTTCATAGAACCAGCAAGTTTTCTTATTACAAAAGTAGACTACAGGAAGAGTAGGTTGACAGTGAAGCAGACAGAAAAATGAGTTGTGCATGTGTGTGAGTGCAAATCCCAAAGGAAAATAAAGCAAATACTACTAATATATTTTTAAATTAGACAAACATTCTGCAGGAATATGTACTAAAATGTTCAGATCTGATGATAGCAGTCCTCTGGTAGAATGATTTGAGGTAATGAATGGGAAATGAGCATTTCGTGTCTCCAGCTGGAGGGGCCTCCACATTCGGAAGGCAGGTAATACTGTCATCTACAACATCTTGTATTTCAGATCCCTAGAAAATTTCTCATAACTAATGCTAAAATAAACCTGTTAATTCATGACAAATGGAGACTATTGAATAAGGAATTCTTAAAACTCACCTTGGTGAGTTACACATTTTAAAAGTATTAATCAAACTCTCCTTTGAGTGGAAATATACTTATGCTCCAAAGTATTAATTCCTGGAATGCATGTAAAGGTGCATTTTATTTTAGATTGGTAACTGCTATCAGCTCCCTCCCTTTAAATGCCTCTAGATAACCATAGTTTAATGAGAAATTTATTTCACATGAATACATACCTGAGCTTGGATCTGTTTATAAGCCTTTTTGCACACTACCTGATTTCCTTGGCATGTATTTTCGATATATCTACTCACTGAATACTAATTTAGAGATATTTTGTACTTTTACACAATACACTCAAGAAAAATAATGGCTAGAACAGCTGGTGAAGATCTGTTTTTTATACAGGAAAGTGGTTTTGAGAACATGTCGAGCTGAGAAAGTAACAGAAATGTTTGGCAAGGTGGCATATACCTAAGTTATTTTAGATGGAAACAAAGAAAAAAAAAATCAGTTTTTTGGGGTAGATGATGCTATGCTTTCTCCTTCAGTTATAAATTACAGAATGAAAATAGATGGAAGTTGGTTGTCTTTCTTTTGTATCTTCATTATCTGCAGTTAATACAATGATCTTGTTAGTTATTTAGAAAACATGGCATACTCCTCCACTGTGCATTTCCTTCCTTTGGGTTAATTTAGCACACCAACAGGATAACTTGCAAGATTCAGACACTCCTGCATGGAGTCTACAACTTAAGAAATACAAAAAGCTTCAATGTTTATCTCATTACATTTCATAGCACTCCTTTAAATGCTTTGTGTTAAAGTTACTTCCTTTTTAAGACAGTCAGAGAAGAAATCTTGTGGGAGTTGTTTATTTTACTAAACAGTAGAATTCCTGAGTTATAGGTATTGAAGTCCAGCAGCTGAGAAAGAAGAACCCTTGTCTAAGGTTCAGGCTAGGGACTGCCTGGCTGGTGAGTAGCTATGCAGAAAAGGCTGTGGAGGTCATGGCAAAGCACAAGCTGAACATGAGCCAGCAGAGTACCCTGGCAGCTAAGAAAGCCATCATCCTAAAGCGTATTACAAGCAGCACGCCAGCTGTTGTTAGAGTACATCTAGAGTATTGCATCCAGTTTTGAAAAAGACACTGATAAACTTGTTCAAGTTCAGCAGAGGGCCACCAAGCTGGGCAGAGAACAGATGCACTTGCTCTGTGAGGAGAAGCTTCTGAGGAAAAGGTTTCTTCAGCCTGCTGAAAAGAAGGCTTAACAGCAGTTTGCCAAGGCGTGTAGGGAGGCTACAAAAATAGAAAGAATCAAACTCTTCCCCATGCTACATGGTGGGAGAATGAGGTACAACAGGTAAAAGGGGAATCAAGAGAGGCTTAGGCCGGACATTAACGAGAACAGTCAAGTCCTGTGAGGACAGTCAAGCAGTGGAATAGGTTGCCGAGGGAGGTAGTTAAGCTTCCATATTTGGAAGTTTTCAAGGTCAGACTGGATAAGACCAGCTTGGTCGCACCTTGCAGCTGAGTTTATTTAGAGCAAGCAGTTGGCCTAGAGAGCTGGTGAGGTCCCTTCCAAGGCGAATTGTCCTGGCACAGGAACACCTGCGGTGGTGGCAGCGCTGTCCATGGTTCTAATTTTGCCTGAGGTTGTTCTGACCGTGATTTCTGGCACTGGAAAGAAGAGTTACTAAAGACACATTTATGGTATCTCATAGAAGCAAAAGTTGTAAGATCCTAAATGGAACACAACTTATAATTACACTATATGCAGTGTTTAACTCTACTGAGCAATTAAGCAGCAAAACTCCTAACAGCAGATAAGGAAATTAATTCAGTAATAGGGACTCTTCAGGTTCCATTTCAGTGGAAGAGCAGTGCTCAGCACCATTCGTCACTGGATTCCAGTCCACTGAACCAAAGGACCTAGAAATGAAACAAAACTTACTACGTTACTTTGTTAAACTCAATCTGATGGGCTGTTTCCTATTTATATTTTCAAACACCAAGAAAGAGAAATTTGTAAAGTGCATCTAAGAATTCAGTGCAACTTCACATCTTTTAGACCAAACATAATGAATCTGAACTAAAAAAACTTATGCTGACTGTACTAAGAAGATTGATTTTTCATTTTGAATACATGCTTTCCTGACTTCACATAAAAGGATACTATTTGTGTCTTTTAAAATGTTAATTTGGCATCCATTGTTGAAATTCCTAAATATTAATTAAGATCCTGAATAAATGCTAGAAAATATTTGCATCACCTTTGTTTTCTGTTGATTTCAAAAGGGAGAAGAATGGAAACTAAGCAAATGTTGCAAACTAAAATAGTGGGCACTCATCTGAAACCAATGAAAAACACAGTTCATACCTCAGTCATTTGCAGCCTTTTCTGCCCTCATGCAAGAAACAGCAAAAGAAAAATTCTGTACTGGTGGGAGGTGATGAAGAGGTGCATTTGTAGATCTGAACAGTTTAAAGACATAATTAACAATATCATAAGTTCTCAGAATAAAAAGATAAGTTTGCTAATGGAATGAGCACAGAAAGAATTCTCAATTGTCTTCTCATTCTACAGTACTAACTTTTGAAAAAGTTTCTTATTAATTTTTATCGCAAATAATGTTGTTCACACATCTACCTTCTTGTGCTTAAAAGTTAATTAGTATTTTCAAAGTGAATTGAAGATGTAAATATAAAAAGTACTAACATTTTCTGCTTTTGCCTTTCAAAATTTGGTATCCATCTGACAAAGATTTTTGTATGGATTTCTTAACATCTCTGGCTCTGTAGCAGGACTTCTAACCCTTGGAAAAAAAAATTAAAATTGTATTTCTTTTTCATTTAGTTACAGCAATAAAACAAATAAACAACCTGTTCTCCAATCACAAAGAAATTTTTATTATGGTATCAATCCTTTTTAGTACTGATTATTGTATTATCTCTTATATAGATGAACTGAAAAGTGAGTCCTGAATTATTCCAGATTTTTTTTTTTTTAGTTCTTTCTGCAGGCACAGAAACATAAATATAAGACTATACAATAAAATAACATTCAGAAAAATAATCAGTATGTTAGGTATAATGTGTGAAAACTCCCATTAGGAGTTCTATAAATGGAGTCTTTAAAATCAGCCCAGCGGGCAGGTCTTGGGCCTGTTTGGATAGAAAATATTCATGCCTTCTTTTTAAAAAAGCCAAGTAACATCATCACTTAAGAATATAATTCTTAGAGACATAGTTATCTGTTTTCCTTCTGTTTTTTTCAGATCTTCACTGCACTGAGTCATCACATGCTGGCCTTAAGTAGTAGGAAGAAACTCTCAAGCTGAGATTTACCTTCAAGGTCCATTAGTGTACTTCTTTATTGTTAATATAAGTTCAGCCAGTAATGACTGCAAAGCAAAGGGTCAACATATTTTAAATAAACCTTCAGCAATCAATTACAAATAGGGCATTTAAATATCTCATTCACAAAGTAGAGTAATTACTCAGGATGTTTAGGAACCACAGTGTCTCTCATTAGGTCTTTAGCTGAAAAAAAGTATTTGTACTATTTTTCATATTATACAGAAATAACATGTAACTCTGTATGTGATAAATACAGTGTCAAATGATTTAACAGGTTTTATCACTTGGAACTGATGAATCAAATTAAGCAACTGAAGAAACACTGGAAAAGCAGCAAAGCAAAGCAGTAGATATTAATAGCAGAATTTAGTGATCTTTTTAAAATGTTCCTAGCAAAAATTACTCATTCTGACATCCAGTTCCTATGTGAACCTTCTATCTTCATCCACATTCTCCATCTAAGTGGAAGCTGCACAACATATGTATTTATCCCAAAATAAAAATAGAGTAATAGGAATCATAGTCATAAAACTGAGCTGGTCCTCCCTGCTTGGTAGAGGCATGGTAAAATGTTTTGTCCTAGGCACTCTTGAAAGACCTAGAATTAACAACTCTTGGTATTGTATCTTAGCCTTCTTTCCTTTTTCTATTTCTCATTCTCTGTCTTACCTGCTTTCAAATCTAGCTTTCATCTACCTAAACTAGTAGAAGCGCGATGAAGGCTGTAGTCTTTTGATCTACCTACTCAGTGCCGTATTTAGGACAAAGTATCCCAAAAAAGTCCATTAATTTTACATGTCTCCACTATTTCTTTAAAGAAACTGGGTTTGATAACCTCACCATATCTATAATCAGAGATATAAAGTTTCAAGAACTACAAAAATTAAGCTTCCTGTGATTCAGGTTTAGTCTCCGAAAATTACCTCTGTGCTGAAAGAAGACTGCCACGTGATTCTCTTCAACTCTTATGTTCACCTGTAAGAAGTTTTTCATAGCATTCGCCTTTTGAAGAATAGGAAATGTCCTTGGAGCTCTAATTGCAGTACTCCTCTCAATCTAGACTTAAGACTTTTATGTGTGGACTTAGACAAATTATTGTAAGGAATGCTGTGGTATTAAGAAAACGGAGGAGAATGCTTAATTAGTCTGCATTGGCTACCTACCTACATGCTGATACTGACAGTCATTTTCTCACTTCTGAGGTTAACCATCATCATTTCAGTGGGCTTCCAAACACCTTCTACTTTAGCAAAACCACAAAATGTAGCAAAACCAGAATAACTTTAAATTTATTTTCAGACTCCACAGTAACAAGAAAAACCTCTGCCAGGCTCTCTGATTGGAAGCTGTATATGTCTTCTGCAGCTTTTAAGAAAAAAAAAAACAAACAACACTGCTGGAACATTCTGTTCCACAGAACACTCCCACTCTCTCACGTGTTTATCAATACTATCATCTTCATAGTGATATTTTCTGGGAAAGGAACTAGAAAGGTACCAGCTCTTTACTCCCTTTTCACAATGTAAGAGTAATTTCATAACAATAAATCCATCACTGACTGACAGAAAGCAAATTAACTTGGCAACTCTGGACCTAATATTTGGACTGAAAGAACAAGACGACTCCATACAATTTAAGAAATTTCTTGTATTTTCTTTGGAAACAGTTCCCTCTCTGTCAAAAATGTTCTTTGTTCCTTAAAATCTTCTACAAAGGTGGGGGGTTGGGGTTTTAAATTTTGTTTTAAATCTGATTCCATAGCTATAATTGGCAGAGTTTATTTTTACACTAAGCCAGCATCTGATGGCAATTGTTATCAACTGACTTTCATTACTGGAATTCACTCCAGTATGTGTTTAGCTACCTATTATGTCTTCCACAGAAATAGCTTTCTAATAAGATGCCTCTGTCCAGTTCCCCTTTTTATAATAAGGTGATTAGATATTTGAATGATATATCTTCCGGTAAAAGAGTTGTTTGGGATGCAAGAAAATTGATTGCTCACTCTATCAAACTATTTCTTTAAATCTCTGAACTCTTCAGTTTATTGCAATTTGTTAGAATATTTCCTCTGTTTTGGTCTTCACTTTGTTTGGTTTACTGGCTTCTCTGGAAATATGATTATTCAACATGCATCTTTTTAGTTAACTATCTCCTTTCCTGCGTAATCAAAAATAGTTCATACTTAGAATTTGCTACATGGGAAGGAAAAACCCCAAAACTTCAACAGAATCATACAGTAGTTGAGTTTGGAAGGGACTTCCTGACATCTAGTTCAACTCCTCCTGTTCAAAGCAGGGTCAATCAGCTAAAGCAGGTTGCTCGAGATATTGCTCAATACAATTTTTAATTTTCACAAAGACAGAAACTCCACAATCATTTCAGCTATCAAGTGGTTCAATTCTGTTTGCTTCAGGCTCTGCATACTTTTGCCTCGCAAAAAAATAGACAAAACATTAATTCATTAACTGATAATAAAAAATGGAGAACAAACACAAAGATTATGGGGGGATAAATTTCATTGTCCATATCCTTATGGTAAGTAATTATTCAGTTGCAAAGTATTGCTTCTGCCTCATGCCCATGTGTGTGCATACACACACGTGCACTTGCACGTACATGCATGTTGAGTTACCTTTCAGTATTTAAGCTTTTAGATGCATGATTTATAAAAGTTTTCTAAGAACAAACACACTTTCATTATATGAAAAAATAAAGGCTTAGACCTGCAGAAGACCATGTGTGAGAGAGTTCATGTCCATAGAAAAATCTCATTGAATAAGTGTGCCCAGTGACAGGATGAGGGGCAATGGGCACAAAGTGGAACATAGGAAGTTCAACCTCAAAGTCAGGAAGAACCTCTCTACTGTGAGGGTGATGGAGCACTGGAACAGGCTGCCCAGAGAGGTTGTGGAGTATCCTTCTTTGGAGACTTTCAAAACCCACCTGGACACGTTCCTGTGTAACCTGCCCTAGGTGAACCTGCTCTGGCAGGGGGCTTGGACTAGATGATCGCCAGAGGTCCCTTCCAACCCCTATCAATGTGTGATTCTGTGTAATAAGCTGCTGTTGAAACATTGCACATAGTGTAACTGGGAACTAATCATTAATATTGTTATTAATCCACTTGCCAATGAAAATGACCTAGTAATAAAACCAGGCAAGTATTCTCTAAAGATCTCCAAAATTTCCTCCCCAAAAGTTTAGGCCATTGATTTTGATGTGTTGCATCAACAGGGAATGCCTAGATGCATTTTCTAGGAAAGGCACACTGGTCCTATGAGTCGCCCCAAAATATTTTCAAGAAGGTTTCGTCTTTTTACCTGAAGGGGACTTATAAGAACTCAAGGGAAGATCTGTTCTCAAGGGTTTGTAGCAGCAGGACAAGAGGTAATGGTTTTAAGCTGGAGAAGGGTAGATTTAGGTCAGACATTAGGAAAAAGTTGTTTAATATGAGGGTGGTTGATCACTGGAACAGGTTGCCCAGAGAGGTGGTGGAGGCCTCATCCCTGGAGACGTTCAAGTTCAGGCTTGATAAGGCTCTGAGCTACCTGTTCTAGTTGGAGGTGTCCCTGCTTATTGTAGGGAGGTTGGACTAGATGGCCTTTAGAGGTCCCTTCCAACCCAATACATTCTATGATTCTATGATTTCTATGAGTATTGCATCTGTGGGACTGGACCTGAAGGACAAAGATCCTGTGCAAAGTAGGAGAGATCCAAAGCATAGATGGACTTTGTAAACGAAACCAAACCATCTGAATTGTGCTAATTATGTAGGTTGTCTCTCCATAATAAATCCAGTAGCTCTGGAAGATTTCAAAGTAACTTTTTTTGTATATATCTCCTTTTCCTTTTTAAAAAGTGTATTAATATGCAAATTATACTTGCCAGAAACAGACTTTTAATAGAATCTCATATGGCAGAATTTGAAATTAGGTGTATATGACTGTTAATGTTATAAGAGTGCTGCTAACTACATCTGGTAACTATATCTGTAAAGTATAAAATCTTTTGGCTTAGTGATCACATCAGCCTTAAGGAGCTACCGTTTAAAAGAGATTATATGTATAGCCAACAACTGTTTCTAAAGCTGTTGACAGAAAGATAATGCCTAAGATAATATCCTAAGGTTCATCTCAAAATGTGATCCATTTTCACCCAGGTAGTGTCACAACAGATGTAGGTGATCATAAAATTCCGTTTATGTAAGCTTAAATAATTATTTTTCAAACTTTATCTACTGAACCATTCCCTATACAAGGCTACTTACAGTGATGATAATACTTTCTCATCATAGTTAAGAATATTACCTTTGTTTCTGAACAGCAGGACTCATCCAGCTTTTAGATAGACAGCAGTACAATTTGAGTAGGGAGCTCAATGACATTTGAAACAAAATTAATTTGATGTACTTGATAAAATTATTATCCAGAAGTTAGGGTATAAAGTCTGATATAATGTAGATCTGACCAGGGAAAATTTTAGTATCTGCTCATACCCTTTAAGAATATTGATACAGAATACGGGAGAAGAACCTTAAAGTATGTTTTTCTTCCTTGGTGCAAAGCAGATAAATTGATGCCAGTTAGGATTTTCCAATAACCACCTTTTCCAGTTTCCACAGTTGTGTTTCATAACTAGTTCTGCTCTCATAGTGTTAACAGGAAATTCTCCTTGTTTTTATCTCTTAGTGAGAGGTTACACATATCCACAAAGTCAGAATTTTTCAGGTTTTAATGCTAAAAGGTGTTGGACCAGAGTCTGGACCAGGCTAACGGTGCCTGACACTAGGGGATCTCCATAGCCAATCTAACAAGGTATTTAAGGATTCTCCTTGTCAGATGTCCCCCAGGCATGCACACCAAAAGTAGAAATGGAGAGAAGGATGAATAGGTGATTTAAGGCTACTACAGCACTCTGGCAATGCCCAGCTCAGGCATCGCACTCTGAGGGCTCTTACAACAGAAGCACTTGAGAGAACCTCTGATGTGACTTTTTGGACTGGTCTTAAGCCCAAGTTCTTAGCTCAAGACCAAGAAGATAGCATGAAATCAAATAAGTATATAAACATAAGAAAGCATTTGTTCAGTTGTTTTGTAGTTTTTTTCTCATAGGACCTCAAGATTAAGAGTTTCCAATTGCTTTGAGGGGGGTGTGGCCCAAACCAACAAATGTGAACTGGAGCCATACCAACAATATTTAGCTACTAAAATATGGGTAGCATGATATGTACCTGATAATCTACCTGTTGTGCTGAGATCTCAGCCTATCGAGGGAGTCTTTTTCAAGCACAGAAGGCTGTGCTGTTCCCTGATTGACTGATATGCAATGGGGCAGATCCAGGAAAATCTGATGACCATAGAAATATGTTGGATGTCATGACTTTGGGAAAGTATTACATCTGCTTCATCCTGTATCTTGATAGCCTTATCATCTCTGTCTCCTCTTTCTTTCCTTGTGTTCTTCAGGAGCATGCGACACTGAGAATTTGTGACTCTTGGTGTTATAGCTGCAGTTTCTTATACTAACTGAGCAAACCTGCTGAATCTGATACATAACAACTCAGGAACAGACTCCAAAATCCTCAATGTTTTGAGGAAGTGATACATTATAAAGCCAGAGAGCAAGTTTATTCCTTTGTCCTTTTTTAAACTAGAGCTTACAGTTGGCATTCTGATGTATGCTTAAGTCCTGATCCAGTGACTGACCTGACTCCTAATTTCTTTGGTGCTATAATAGCTGTCAATCACAGGACTGATTTGTTTGCAGATACTGAGAATCCAACAGCTTCTATTGACTTTTCATCTAGGTATGTTCAGCAAGTAATAAGAAAAAGAAAATACACAAAGGTATTTAGGAGTCTAAATGGCAATTGAAATATATCAATAAAATTTAAAGCATCTACACACAAGTTTCCAGCCAAAGTGAATTAAAAAGTTCTATCTGTGACATTTTATGAAACTAAGAAAGAGATACCAAAGCACAATATTTAACCTAAAATAGGTCTGCATAATATATTAATATTTGGGAAACACTGACTGAATTGCTCATTTCTGCTCTTCCCTGAATTGAATGCCATCACAGTAAAGCACATGTATGCATTTTGGCAATGGAATTTTTTGTTCAAGTCATAACCTCCACTTGACATAATTGGTTATTTTTAACAATAAATGGTAACTATCTAATGCCACAAGTTGTCAGACCAATTGTATTCTTTATAAAATCTTCTGTTAAAGCTTTCTTTGAGATGGATAGCTCACCTTTCTTTTAATCTGATCCAGTTTGCTCATACCTAATCTAATTCATCCTTGCACAAACTGTGAATGGAGAAATACAGCAGAGAGAAATTTAATCTACCAAGTACATGTTCCTTCTTGCTCAGTTACATATGTTCTTGCTACAAATCTAGGGATTAATTTAATTTCAACCAGGTAGCAATAGGTGGAAACTGGCAAACACTTCAGTCAAGAGAATTGTCTTTGCTTTCGTCAGCCTTTGACCACCCTTTACATTACTAAATCGTAAGTCATAGTAAGTACTTTGTACACAGTAATCTTTTTCTTAGTGCCTCTGAAGCAAATGATCCCTGTGTAAGAAAACACAAAAAGCTAATGGAACTCTTTCTTATGTCTGATCTGAAACTCTTATGTATGTGCCATTCCACTGTTAAGAAATCAAATTTAAATTACGGATATCTTAAATTCATTGCTTTTGAAGATAGATTGTTCAGCAGAATTTCTATTTTTCCCTTTTGGTACTTTCAGCCTACCCTGTGGCCTTTGAAAAGTCTAGTAATATAGTGAGCTTTCAGTGAAATTTATTATCCTTTTTAGGCTACATATAAATATCTTAAATAAAACTTTGGCATCAACATCAAAGCACTAAAATATGTCTTCTGTTCTCTCCAGCTATTCCATATTTTATGTGTTTGATGTTAATGTGAATGTGATATTGAAACTTAATAAATGTATGGCAAAGGGAAAAGTAAATGTCAATAAGCTTCATTGAACACTTTTATTAAATGCTTGTATTGTATAAAAAGACATCTTAAAGAGATGCTGTAAATCCTCTGTTCCACCATTATGTAGTTCGGTAAGTTACAAAAATATTTATAATCCTCTATAGAATATGTCACAGAAGTTATTCTGATATATTCATAAAAATCATTAATGTATTAATATTGCCTTTGTCACTGAAGGCTCTTTCAGCTATCTGCTTATGCCAGCCTTAAATTGTACATGTTGTGTGTGCACAATGAATAATGCTATCCCACAATAAAGGATGTTTTACTTTTTCTATTTTGTTAAGTCAAAAAATGCAATAATTGAAACATTTTTTGCTTGGTTTTAGTATTTTCAGTTAAAGTCTAAGAGCTCTAGAAATGAAAGGACATTATTTCTCTATGTTGAAATTCTGTGCATTACACATAAGCTGTGTTTTAAGAATCTTTTTATCTACACAATCTGTATGAAATAAAACCTCCTGCATGCAATGACTCTTCCTATGACTCTTCCTAGGACTAGTAGTCAGTTTTCCAGCAGCCTCTTTTCTAGTCCAGCAGACATGGATTACACCATCAGCCTCTGTCAGTGAGATTGAGATCACTAGGAAAACAATTTGTGGTGCTTATGGATCCTTCCCTGCATGTTTCATACTCAAGTCATTTAACAGGGTAGCATCTGCAGGGAATCCACTGCCCTATTCACAGCATCCAGCTCCTCCAAATGTCAAGTGGCTCTGACTTAAAGGGTACTGTGATCGCAGCAACTGGAGAAACGGTTTATTTCACACTTTGGAAAGCACTACAAATAGAAACAGTTCAGTAACTCTCACTGGCTGCTGGGCTCGCTGTCATCAAGAGCCCTTGATGAGCATGTTTCCCCTCAGCAATAAAGGTAAGAGTTACACTAAAGAACCAGCATGCACATATATCCACCTGCTCTCCCTTGGTGCCAGTCACCTTAGTGCTGTGGTGGAGTCTATCGGCCTAGGTGAATCTAGCCCAAGGTATGTTTGAAATCACAAACAGTTGGTGGGCTGTGTTGGCAAGTGAGCTGGAGAACAGTTCCCATGGTGATGTACATCAAATGTACCCTGTGATGTGGTTGTAACTTTGAACAGTGTATGTATGGTTTACCCTTCCACACTTAGCTGCACAGGGCTTTGCATTGTGACTTGATCAGTAACTTCTAGAAGTACTAGATTGCTAAATTGAGCCCTCTTCCCCATTTCCCTCATCCTACTTTGCAGGATTCATTTATTTTCACTACTTGCAAGGTCAGTGCTGCTACTCTAGAGTCCTTCCTCTCCAAACTAAATAATGATATTTCTGCTTATTGTAGGACTACTGCCTTCTCAGAGCTGGAGCATAAATCTTCAATGGAATTTATCTGAGGTTTGAAATTGGTGGAAAATATAACTTTAAAAAATGTTACATGTAGATCTGTGTCCCATCCTTCTATAGAAAAATTTCTCTATAAATAGTCATTCCCCATAGCAAAGCCTAAAGTATGAAAACCTCAAATATGGTTCCCTATTTAATGAACAGCTAAATTACTATGCCTTTACCAGAGGGCACCTCTGTGCAAGTGGCAGTTATCACGGCTAGCTAGCACCTGGCTAATTTACACAATCTCAGGTTTCCCTCTCAGCCATTTGTTTGAAAGTTAAAATTCATGGTGTTTTCCCTTGGCTATTAAAATTCTAATCCTTCAAATCAAAGTGGAGCATTAAAAGATGCCTCTTACACTTCCTGATGCACTTGACTAGGCCCCAAAACAGTTCTACTAACCTCCCTGAATTTATGCGCAAATGGATTGACATGATTAGCTGTTCTTTTTAACTGCCAGAGAGAGCATTTTAAAATCAGAATTAGCAACAATACAATAATTAGATTTTAATCCTTATGAATTTTAGTGGCTATGAAACTTCAGGCCACATATGATGAAAGACTTAAAGGAGAATTCAGGTGAACTTTAGGTGCACACAACTTGATTCTGAAAACTCCTGTTGCCTGAGCCCTGAAAACCACCCACACCTCAAATCAGGTTTCTGTCTCTGATCCTGCAGAGTTCAGACTACTGCAGAGCTGCTTCTGCCACTTCCCAGCAGCACCTTGGTCCTGACAGGACTGAGCAGCTTCGTGTCCTCATATCTCTGCTGTCTGAGAAGCCAGGTATCCTGCTGCCTTTCTCCATGAGGGCTTCCCAGGAACCGGGGAAGTCTCATTTCTCAAGCACCACTTTGAAAAGTCACTTTCTTTCAAAACATGAACAAGTTAAGCGCTTTCATTCCTCAACTCCAACCACAGTCTGATGGTTAACACACTCACAGATTCATAAGAGATGAAGCATCGGTTGCCACCTTTGGGCTGAGGGGATTCTCCCACATCTCCTGGGAAAGGATGTGTGGGCAATGGTGGCAGGCTTTTAGACCTTTCATTTGAGTGGATGCTAGAGTGAGATTAATCTATTTGCCTAGTCCCAGCTACACAGCACAAAGCACATGAATAACTGTTTCATCTAGTGCAGAAACTCCAGTTCTCAAGTGAACTTCTGTATGAGCTCATCTGGGCAGACTTCCTTCCCTGAGCCTCCTCTGTAGATCAGCAAGTCCTAAACAGCTTCCACAGCAGGAACAGAAAGACCAAATCACATAATCTTATTTCCTTCACATATAATCAGTACATTTCTACTTTTTGCACAAAGTGAATGACTGTGCAAAAAAAAATTCCAAACTACAAAATCAGGACAAGCTTTTGGGCCATCAGTCCTTCCTGGACAGAGATGCTTACCTGCAAGAGCAGACTGACAGACTTCAAGAATCCAGCTTTTACCCCTGCATTCTTCTAAAGACTATTCCCCAGCCTCGGTTGGCTGCTTGATTTACTGCAGGTTGGAATGTTTTGTGGCACATAGTCTTCTTGGATGATACACCGCCATGCCAAAATTAGGTTGTGGATCTTATGTTTCCCTTCTGATTTTAGTCTATAACACTTATAAACTACCCTGCAGCAAAATGTTTATTTTCCCCTATCTCCTCCATATCCTAGCTGAAGTTTTGGTTCCTGTAGCATGTCATAATACCAGCAAATAAATCTAACTTTTTCAATCATTGATTAATGATTTGTGGCTGACTTGAAGCATAGCATTGGGGTCTGCCTATCAGAAGCTGAGTTCTGAAAATTTTCTGAAAATCAGATCTCTCACTCTCCAGCTATATGTCTGCTTTTCCATTTTTTTGAGCTTAACTTGACTAGTGCAGGTAAACTCCCAGATTCCCCAAAGTCAGTGGCAGCTCTTCCATTGATTTCAAATTGTCATATAAATCTTTTTCTTGAGCATGCAAAGCCTGTAAAAATCCAGTGGAAAAGTCATAAAATGGCAGCTGCCTATCCAACATTCTCAGAATTTCTGCTCCAGTAATGTGTACTGAAGTTTGGTTTCATTCTGATATTGAACTTAAAATGAAGGGAACTAATTAGTGAAAACTAGTGAAAACTGACAAGTGAGATGGAACCAGGGAGATAAGTCTAAATAGCCCCAAAATAAAAGCAGAGGAGTAATTTAACCTATTTTCTCTGTAAAGTTGTCACTGTTTGCATTTTAGACTGTTTACCTACTACTTTCTATTAACTTTAAACTAAGTGTTTTTCTAATTTAGCAGATTGCCTTGAAGCCTGCTACTGGCTTTTCAGTAAGTTTGATCTTTTATTAGCTACAGTGCTTTGTGATATTCATTATACATTAATTTATATTTGCATTTTTAGATTTCAGAAGTACATTCATATTAGCATCCTTTTGTTACTAGCAAATGGCAGAATAATTAACACAGAATATTATTATATTATATCTCATTAACAGAATTCATGCTTGGTCTTTTGAGTCAAAGCTCATAAAAATAAACAGTGACAAAAATGGTAAAATATTATTCTCCTGATATGGTCAACATCCTTTGGTTGGTATATCATTTTATGTTGCATTATATTCATTTTGCCAGAAATGCATCCTTATCTGCACTTTCGTGTTAATATCCTTTTTTTATTCTGTGGGCAATAATGCACTCTAAACTAGAATTTATAGTTTCAACGTAAAAGTGCTAACACTGTATATAATGTTCTAAAGTTAAAACCCATGAATTTTTCCTTCCTCATGTCATATCATGTTTACTCCTGTGAAATTCTACTGAAGAAGCCAATTTCTTCCACAAAGACCTAAGGGAATGTACCGAGCCAAATGTGTTTAAATTTTTTACATAAGTCAGTGACTTTATATAAAGAATACTATCTCTTTCTCCCATGCAGGTGATTGCCTTTCATTTAGGAGGTGAGTGGAATTTGCTTATCAGTAGTTAGTGTATGAATCTAGTAGGGAAATGGACAGCATCCCCACAGTTTCTCAGCAGGTATTGGTTAGATACATGGTCTAAGGTCAGATAAGATAGGCAAAGGAAATTCTCAGTATGGTTGCTAAATCTAAGTTAAATGCAAGTGGTGAAGCAAAATGGTTTTAGGCAGTTCCTCAAAAGATACTGAAGGCAATTAATCTAAGGTGCTGGTGGATATAACCAGAGTGTGTCCAGGATGGTGGTAGTCTTACAAAGGTGAGGCCGTATGTTTGCCAAAAGGCTGCAGTTATGTATGACATCACTGTCCCTAGGTGTTACCTAGGGACTGGCAAAGAAATGATTACCCTCACTACCAGGCAGAATATACAGCTGTGCTCAGATAGCTCTGTGCAGAGTCTGAGACAGGCTAATTCAAACTGCTGTAGCAGATGCTTGGGTAAGCTGCTGGAGAGTGCACTGAGGAGCATTTACCTGCTGTATCCTGGCCTCTCGGCTTCAGAGACAGTAACCTCTGGCAGCAGACAGGGAGCAAGGACCCATAGGGGAAATAACATCAACTATTAGACTTATTTTAGCAGTGTATGACTGCCCATGGCCTGGCACATTAATTGCTCCCATTTCTGTATTTCCTGAATGATAAATTTTCAAATAAAATTACATGGAAAAAAAAATCTGATGTTTTTAATATAGGGAAATAATTCGATTGATACGATTTCCTACTATTGTCTGCGTGAGGAACTACCACAGCTGGCACACAGTTCTGTGAGAGACTGTAGCTTAAATTATTGGCTGGGCTGACTAGCACATCAGGCTCCAGCCAACTACACTGAGAGTTAGCTACTCTGAGACAAACAACAGGTGAAAAGGTACCATGGGTGCTTTACGAAATGGCTGCAGAAAGAGCTAGAATTAAAAGCTGAAGATAAGTTTTGGTATGTGCAGCAGCTCCCTCTCTATGGACTGGGGTGCTTAACCAAATACAGACAGAAGGGGAATCAGTTTTCCCTTTGTTCCTGGCTGAAAAAATGAAAGGTTTTCAACCTTTGCTGTAGTAAGTCTGAATTTATTAAGCAAAAGATCTTCATAACTTTTTTTTTTTGTTAGATCAAACCATGCTGGTTTGAAAGCATCCAATTCACTGATGAATTTAAGGAATAATACAAAGGGGAATGCCCTGTAGGGAAGGCTCTCTGGGCATCCAGATCATTCAAAGAAGATACTATGCAAACTGAATGAGGCATCTCTGTGCTCTGAGAGAGCACTCTGCTACAGGTTACAGCCTCATATTAGACTTTCTGATTTGACAGGCCCTGCTTAAGCTAAAACAGAGCTTCATAACTAAAATGTTTCTGATAATATTCATTATTAACACAGACATCCATTGAGACATTTTGTTATCTACCATTTGGTCTGAAACATAATGGTCAAAAGTGCACCAGAAGCTGCCATCAATTATATTTTTCCCACCTCTACTGTTGAAAAAAAAAAAGAGCCCCCCTAAAACCTTGTTACCTCAGGAAAGCTAGTTAACAATGAACATGTGACTCCATCTGAAACAGGAAAAAGAGGAGAGGAATTACGTGTTTATACACTGGAAGTCTATATTTTTTAAGAATGTAACGTTTTGGGTTTGTGTTTACTTTAAGAAACATTACCCCCTTTCTTTATCTTGTAAATTTATTTTTAAATAATGGCTGAAAGACATCTCATCTCTACACTGAAACTAAGAATAATTAGCTAGCTAGCTGGTTACCTAGCTAGTTAGCCACATTATTCACTATTAAGTTTGTCACACTGCTGTGGAAGAAATGTTCATTTATAGCTTCAGTTCAACACTGGAGAGTAGTTCAGCTCAGTGAAAACCTGTTCATTTTCTGGCTCCTAACTCTCCCTATACCATGTCAGATGGTGTTTTCCAATTGTTAAATGACATGTGGATAGGCATGCTTCTGGATTTTCCCTGTATTTAACTGAATTTTGAATTAAATTGTTTGTAACCAGGGTAGGCAGACAAGTTGGAGATTTCCATGTGTTTCACAATCCCATTTAGTATAATTCTCTTTTGAGCCTGCTTTATTGGTCAGACCAGATGCAAACTCTAGAATAGATTCCCATAAGTAGTTTTTCAGCTAAAATTACTTTACCAGCCATGATTTCAGTTTTGTAAGCTACTGTTTTTCCAACTGCTTTAAATGAATACTAATTTTCTTCATGAGGAATTGCAAACACTTATCAGCAATGTTTTTTTCTAAATGACATTAAATGGTTGCTTTTTGATGAACAGCAGATTTACTCCAAAATGTACCTATGAAGAGTCTCGAGTTATCTAAATTAAGTTGAATCCAGCGAAAAATACAGGCCAAAAATGTTCAGTGAAAATTTCCAAAACATCAGATACTGGTTTTCACCAGTTCTTAAAAATAAACGTATTCCAAAATGAAAATTTGAATTGACCTATTACTTAAAAGAATAAAGATTTTTACTCAAACACAAAATGAATGAAATACTTTAATAGCATCTTTTAGGTTTGCTACGAATTACATCTTTCTTCCTTTTTCATCTTATCAAACTTTTCAAAGTATAGTATCTCATTTCAATCAAAACCAAACTGGTTTTTTATCTACTAGGCAAAAAAAAAATAAAATCTACCCCTATTATCAGTCCTATTTCTAACTGAAACTGTAGCAACTGTCCCTGCAGATTTATTTTCTTTCATTTTAAGCATGACTGACCAAAAAAATGTATCTGAGACATTTCTATACATTTATAGGTAAAACTATCAATGTTTTCATTTGTACAGTAAGAATAGCTTGTAAATTCACTATGCTCTATTTTTCCTGCAACATCTCACTGAACTGCAACTACTTTACTCCAAAATGGCATAGTCAGCTGTTTAAAAAAATACCAAAAGCACAAGAGGAATGATTCCTATTTTTGGTAATATAAATGAGGCACCATAATCAAAGTGAAAGTTTCTGTAAAAAGAATCTGTATAAGCCACTAGATCTGTTGGACACTACTCATTTATACATCAACTCTTATTCAGGATTGCATTCTAACTATGCCTTAGAAAAAGATAATTATTATGCCAATGCAGCTACTTCTTCCCTGATAATGTGGTAGAAGCAGTACTAAGACATTTCTTAAAGAAGCACATGTTTCTTGGAGAAATATTTTTGCCTGTCCTGACAGGAACTGATGCAAGTAATAGGAAAAAAGAGGTAGAATTTCTAAATTAATTTTTTATTATTAAAACTTTACCAAGATATAATGAATTTAAATTCTGACCAAGAAAAGGATCCAACGACTGTGTTATTATTTTATGTTGTTGAAATAACTTACCAGAATATATCAGAGATTAGTTAAATGTTTGTGTCCAGTTCATTGATTCAAATATAATGAAAACTACTTCAAGATTTAGTAAGTTTCATAACTCAGCGACCAGAGCAGCCAACAAGAAACCACATTTACTCCAGTGGTTTGATTTTGCTTAACAAGGTGGGTGGGCTGTATTGGTCATGAACCTCCAATATGATCATCAGAAGTACTTTCTACGAGTTGGCCAACATCACACACTAATCATAAAGGGAAAGAAGAGTTCAGAAAAACTGTTACCTCCCCTTATTTAAAGTAATACAGGTTAAACTCTCCTAAACAACTTCTCAGGAGTTTATCTCTATAAGTCTTCTGCTTGCTTTCAGTCAAAATGTTTGTTAGCTTCTGCTGGCACATATCCAGGAGTAGGTGTGTGGTCTGCTGGAGTAGAGTTTACAGCAACATAAACTGCCTGTTGTTTCGTTTCCCAGTAAGGGCTTGAAAAAGGCCAGCTTGGCTTGAAAATTGGACAGAGAGTACAACCAGAGAATCCGAATATGCACAGAAGTGCCTCCCCTGCAGAGCCCTGGCCACACTGAGAAGTGACCTTTCTCTTAGCATAAGGTTGATGGAAAATGCGTTGTAGTCTAACCAGATGAAAAACAAATTCAAGAGGTCATGTTGAGAAGGGGAGATATTCATCTGTAATAGTTCAATGTATGTTAGCTGTTTAATATCTGTGCCAGGAGTACTTAGCGCAGCTTAGTTTTCACTGAGTTCCTGGCAAACAACTAATGTTAATGACCTTAACTGTATTTTTAATCCCATAAATGGTTGTGCCTATTCCATGCAAGTTTCTCAGAGACAGATTACATTCCCAAGTGCTGTTTGTGTATGAATTTCTTTTCTTTTTCTGTAGTTGGCAGGTCTTGTTCATTCTGCTGCTATTGTACTTAAACCTTGTTTTAAACATCTTTCTCTGATACATACCTCATTCTTAATTTTATCTCATATTAGCTGCGATGTTACAACTAGAACAAATGTAATTCCCATTTAAATGACATGTGACATCATCATCAGTAATGCATTTTCCTATAAGTTTTTTACAATCACAGTGAATTAAAAGTTCACTTGGAATTCCAGCTCATAATATAGTATTTCTCTGTAGTTACTTAAAAAAAATGTTAATCACGTACCAGATTCCAAACAGAGCATAATTCAGATGAATTCCTCAAACTTACAGTGGTATTTCTAGTTCCAATGGTATTTAGATGACAAACACACTTTTTCTGATTAACATTATCACTTGTTTTAATACATACTTATTATTATTTGTCTACTGGTATTCTAGGAGCCTCTGAAGCTAGTCTAGATTTCAATGACCTAATGTAGAAAATGGGAGCAAATAATAAGCCTTGCCTCTTAAAATCTAAGGCTATAAATCAGAAATGCATTTAAGTGTCTATGAAGATTTTCTCTCTTCCGAAGAGCACTTAGGCAAATAATTACCATTAAGCACATGTATAAGTATATTCCAATTAAGGACTAATTTCTATGTTAGATCTCTGAAATTATAAACCTTAGATAAATTCTTTATTTTGCTTGCACAGTTGGAATAATTCAATGAATATTTTACACTGCTCTGTGTCTCTGTCTGTAAAAGGTACACACATTTGAGAAAATTTCATGTAAGGGGTTGGTGATACCATATCTGCCGGATTTCTTAATGCTATGAAAACCCTGACAATTCACAAAGCAGACGGTAAAGTACAGGTCACTTCACATACACTAACCTATTTCTTCAGCATCTTGATGAAGAAAGTTGTAAAGGTACAGCTCTGACCCTTTTAATTTTATAAGCCACAAAGTGTTGTTTTTATTGTCAGCCTTTTTCATTTTTTTTGTTTTTATCCTGTGAGTTAGGTTCATCACTTGATAAAGTCAGTTCCTTTCAATGAAGATTTAATTACTTTGTATTAATACTTTCATGGCATTATTCTGCTGAAAAATTTCACTGCACATTTATATTTTTATGTGACTAAACATTTGCATGTAATAGCTTTCGAAAGGCGAATTCACAGCTACGCTAATTAATAACAATGATATAGTGTGGATTTTATAGCAAATTAACTGTCCAACAACAAGGCTGAACAACACTAACATAAAAGTTATGGTGTGTGCTTCATTCCAAAACTAACTTACAGAGAAGAAATAGAATGCGAATACAGAACATTAAATAATTCCTCCATAAATCAAGCTTGCTCCCCATTTACGAATTTGTATCAGAAGTATCTGTCTTAGTTAAAAACACTGTATGCATTAGTTACAGAATACAGAAAGGAGAAGGAAGGCAAAACAGTATTGTTTTCTTACTTTTTTTTTTTTCTAAAAATATCGGTCATACCACTTAAGGCTCTGTTATGTATTTGTGAAACATATACCTGTAAACACCCATGTTTTCATTTTTCTTAGAAGAGCATACAATACGTTGTAATCACTTTGCAGTAGCTCTGCAAATTAGAGAAATCTAATGTTAACCAAAATAATTCGGTATCACAGAGTTAGTTTTTCTCAGTACTTTATGCTGAGGTCTGCAAAATTTGACTTCTAAATACCAGGCAGGGAAAAGTTACTTTCGTATTTTGTATTCAAAGCTTTTAAAAGTAGAAATGACTGATTTCAAATGCCCAAATCACCTTAATTCTCACTCATGTGGAGGGCAGAGTTGTTCTGAGCGTACATATTCCTTTCTCCTACTCCTTTCTATCTTCTCATGAGAGTACATGACAGAGATGACTGAGGTCCTGACTAATGGGAAGAGAAATAGGGAACAGGTAGTAGACAAATCCTATTTGCCATGAGGAAGGTGAGTAGAAGAGCTCACCTTGCATCTTGACACCTTCACCAGAGAGAGGGACTGAGCTGGGACATTCCAAGGGTGGTGAGGATTCACAGCTTGAAAAAGAAGAGGCTGTAAAGCTGATAGGTGCTCTCACTTATTCTCTCAGATTACTCCTCCTGTTTTATATTCCTCTACTTACTATTCTTCTAATATAAATGTTTCCTGTTTACCCAAACTTTCTCTCCTCTTTCCCTTCTTTACTAATAGATCTCATTTCCTCTTCTCACTTTCCCAAGCGTCCCCCTTGTTCCCAGTCTTTTACTCTTTAAATCCAGTCAAAGAACTGATTTTCTTTCTGAAAGTAGGTTACGAGGACTTCGAATCTTCTGGGGTACTCAGATTACATGTTTGCCCTATCCTTTCAAAAAAATTCACATAGGCAGACAGATAATGTCATTTTCCACTTATTGACACTTATCTGCTATGCAATTTGGTTTTCTAGGTGATGTTTTAACACCAAGAATAAATGGCAATTAGGCTACAGGGTCCTTTTACTGCCATGACTAAACTGTCACCAATGTAAAATCTAGCTCAAATATCTGATTCTACTGCAGCCTCACATAATATTGCATATGGAGAAAAGTGATTTTTTTAAAAAATCATGTATATCATTGCACAGATACATTGAATGCATGACAAAACCAAATGGAATCAGGACTAGTTCTGTAGAAGGACAACTTGCAGAGATCTTTCTATAGAAGGGAATATCAGAAACAGTCGTGTTTCCTGGCAATAAGTGACACAACTTTCCTCAGCTCAAAACTATTTGTCTCAGGGTGTCTAGTCAGAAGGCAAAAACTCTTACAGGGTTTTAACAGCAAGGACAAAGGAAAATGAACCCTTAAACAGCACTGAGCCTTGTAGAGTTGTGTATACATCTTAGAAGTTGAAGCAGACCATCAGAGTTCTCATGAAGTGACTTAAGAGGTCAGAACCATGCTGTGTCTGTAATGCATTGGCATAGGTGACAAGATTTCATCTGCTGGAATCTCTTGACAAATTCCGTGAATTGCTAATCAGACATTCTGAAGTTGTCTCCCAACTTTCTTCTCTGAATATAGCTTTTACTCTTAAATGACAGACTCCTATCCATTGTTTATCTTTCTCCAGCAGTTCAATTTAAAATACAGGTTTACCAGTGGTTTTAGTTACAACTGATTATAACTCGTATTCTAAGCAATTGGTAGATAGATGCAGGCTATGATTATTTCACTGTTCTTTGTACTTTCAAATATACTTGATCAAATACATACTTTGAATTTTTTGCTTTGTTTGCGGCAACAATGCACAACTCTGCTTTGCATGATATACTGGGGCATTTTGCTATTCTAAATCAATGAGACTCCTCATTAACTAATTTTATTATTATAGAGTATTTTGCCAGTGTAACAGTAGGAGAAACACAACAGATTTAAGTCATAAAGCTTTCTTCATCATGTTTTTAACAGCTTTTGTTCCTTGAGGGCATGAGGAAAAGGTGTTGCATATGCATGCAACTTTGTTGCCAATAAAGCTGAAATAAAATTAGTTAAAAACCTAGGGAATTTAGAGTTTTTATGGAACACTTAAACTATTCAAAAAATTACTACAGTAATACCATTTCCATTCCTATTTATATTAATTGACTAACATATTGTTTCAAACAATCTTTAAAATATTTATTTCTCCAAAAATCTTCCAAAGCAAGGGGAAGGCAGATGGAATAAGCTATAATTGTATGCTGCTCTGTAGTTTAAAAACATTCCATTGACAGAAACCTGTTAGGAATAACACAACCCCATAAGTGGCAGAACTGAACTGCTGTAACCATAAGAAAAGGTCATAGTGGACTAAGCAGTACTTGTGATTCAGTAACCTGTTCCCGATAAACCAAGCAGCCTCAGAAGGTGAGCGTGGCGGTTATGCACAATAGATGTGGTTTTTACAAAGTCTGGCCTCCCTAGGGTCCCTCTGCAGTAGATGGGAAAAGAGACTCATTCCAAGGACTAACCTCAACCACACAAGTTCCTATTCTGACTCTCTTGGCTTCTGAGTCTCACAAAGACAGAGCTAATACTGACTATCTCTCCCTGAAAACTTACCTATTTAATATTAGGTAGGAAATTAGAAAGGGTCATTTAAGCAGAAAAGAACATCCCTGCTCAGAATAGGTTATTATGAAGTTCTTTGGTTCCTCAAAAACTTACTCATAATAATTTTAACTACTGAGTATTAGTGACTTCCGTGGTACTACATGGGTCATATGACGTCATGCAGTCGTCTGCATCTTTGCTGCAGGGAGTAGGAATTTATGTTGGCTCTGCACACAGAGTGGAATGACAGAAATATCAAAGATTTAAAAAAATTCAAATGAAATATAAAGCTTCTTTGTTATAATTCCAAATACTGTGTGGATGTTTCCTCCCATTCTTCTCTCTGTCTTCCTCTCCTAACCATCCCTTGAGGGTGGGATAGCAGGAACAGACGGTGCTGAGAGCCACTTCAGTTACAGTATGGCAGGGAGGGTATGCGTGTGGTAAAGCATGGAAGAATATGAGACGCTACTGTGAGAGTAACTTATTGTCAATATTGGTACCACCACTGAAATACAAGAAGCAGTGACTGATCTTATAACTAGACGTAAGCAAAGATGAGTGAAATAAACTTACACATTATACAAATAAGAAAAGAAAAAAGTGTTCTAGCCTACTGTGGTTTATGATATGGACAGCATGTAACTCAGAAATCTTACTTCACTGTAGATCAGCTCTACGAAAACGTCATACTTTTTGTTTTGGTGACATTCTTAAATATTTGATCCCAATTTTTAATTTTCCAAACACTTTTCACTTACAAAATGTCTTCATGGGAGTAGCCAATAAACCATCTGATTTCCAGCAGCTTCTTATGCAAACGTATTTACCTGAAAATGGATTTGTTTCTTTGAATGAGTTAGTGTTTCTTTGATTTTTTGCTGAATAACAGTGAGTTTATTTTTGCCTAAAAAAATTGTGCACCTTAAGTGAATATTCTTTCCTAAATTATCTCTTTGTGGATCATCTAATGAACTGTGAGAAAAAAGTGCAATTTCAACTGAAATATCATAGCTGCATAAATTTTCCATATACATATTTTTAATCATCTAGGTAATCATACATGAGTGTTAGTCAAGTAAATAAAATGTTTCCTTTCCCAAGTAAAATACACAGTTTAGCAAAGAATTCAGGACTTGTATAATAAAGCTTGTCTAAAAACCACCTATATAAAAGTATATTAGCTAAGAATTAATTTTCAACAATAATTTGACCTTTAGGGTATTTCTTCTTTAAAAAAGTATCATTGTGCTGAAAAAGCAAAAACCCAAACAGAATAAAAAATGATGTGGTACACAGGGGCATTCTCAGATGAATACCTGGTGAAGAACTAGACGTGTTCAGAATTTTTCTGTGCATCAAGGTTATCCATTTAACTGGTGTCTCTTTTACTATCTAAAAGCATGCATTTTTCCAGCCTAGAAGATTTCACACATGAATGGTAGTAACACATTCTGTAATTATCCTTCATCCTATGTCTTTGTCACAATATGTAGCACTGCAGTTTTTCATCATTAGAAACAGGGCAGGAATTTAAAATACCTCAGATAAATTTTACACAGAACTGGTTTTTTCCCAGAATTCTTGGAATACATAGGAGTGTTTTAATCAAGAGAATGCCTTCTTAGGCTTGGAAGGAAAGAAGCCAATAATACTATTATTAATCATTGCTTTGAGAAGAAGTGTAAGCAACAAAATTATTTCAGAATTGTTCTGAATTTTTTTTAAACCAAATACTTTGGATTCAGTGGGTTAGTAGACAAAGTACAGAATTCACCATTCTGAAAATTTAGACAAGAAATTCCAAGCAATTACTAAGAAATTAAAGCCTTAGTAATTCTTAATCAAAATGACTCCAATGATTTTGATGTTCTTATTGGCTAGCCTAGGTTCATGGAGTAGATGCAAACCAAATTCAGCAATGACAGATAGGCATTTAATCATCTTTGGTAAAAGATATTTTCTACATGCCACTTAGAACCAGAACAGATAGAGCAAATCAATGAAAATATAGTGCCAATTTCATCACCTCTAGAATTATGATCTTTTCAGAAGTATATGATGATACGAATACCACATCATTTAATTTTCTCTTCCAGAAATAGTAATTTCTCTATTATTTCTGTGTAAAACATTATCAAATTCTTCTAGAAATATTTTATAGCAGCTCAAGGTTTCACAACAGCTGTTCAATGGAAGATCTTTAACTTTTACTACCCATCCTTCACAGACAGCATACAGGCATACCTGCAAATCTATTCTTGTGAGGATCTAGGACCATTGCAAAATATAATTGCTAGAGGTGAGCAGGACCATAACTGGTCTTCTAGGCCAATTTAATGTGGGGTAACTGTAGATGTTTCATGTTCACCGCTTTGTTTATTCCCCCTTTTCTGTATTTTGTCTGTCAAACTTAAAGTTATATATAGTTTAATTTATGCTTTCCACTGGGAGAGGCAGAGGCTCCCAAGGCTGGTTGGATACGGTCCTCCAGCCAGAGCTCTGACTGGAGGTTCCTGCCCTGAGGGTGTAGAGCAGATCAGAGGAACACAAGGATAAGCCCCGACCCCAAGCATTGAGCATCTCCATGGGGGTGGGGATGAACAAAGGCCAGGCCAGGATGTGGACCCAGCGTGGTGGGGCACATGGTTGGGGAGCTGGAGATTAGCCCTGTTGTGGCATCGCTGGGGCAAGGGCTCACAACCCCAGGAGGGACCTGGGCCATGGCATGGTGCAGGGAGGCAGGAAAGTTTTCTAATGCACTTGGGGCCTTGACAACACCAAGGGCCCTGTAATCCCTGGTTAGCAAAGACAAGCACGCTTAGCTGTAACTGTTTCACTATGCATAACAAAGCTTCATTTCTAGCAGGAGGACAATAAATTAGGCATATATGTCCAAGTTTCATATTTACTAAGGTATTTAAAGCCAGGAGCAAGTAAGTGAGCAATAAAGTACCTTCTCAGGTTTGGTGCATTCTCACACTAGGACAAAACTCTAACACTGGTACCATTTGAAGTACCTACTGAGCTCCTTTCATCTTTTAACATCTTCCCATTCCTTAGATCTACTAGCAAAAGCTCTACAAAAGTGAGCCTACCAAACATGCTGGAAGTTTGGTTTCCAGAGCTTCAGTGTAACCTTCTCCTGAAACAAGCACAGCCCCCAAGCAGCGTTCCTCCAGCTTGCCAGTGACAGTTCCTTCTCTGATGAAAAAGGCTACATAATACAGAGGCAGAGGATAAAGGACTTAGCAAAGTGGATTTTTTTTTTTTTTCAGGTAGTTTCAGGCTGCTTTCTCTGGAAGCAAAGGTAAAAAGGATGTTTTTCACAAGGGAAGCAGAGGCAGTAGATAAAACTGTCCCAGTAACAGAAGACCCTGCCATTTAGCAAGAACCTTAGGATGCAACTGTGCTGCATGCCAACATCATTCTTGTCTCAGAAAATTGAAAAGGGCATAAAGGAATGTAACGATTTTCAGGATACCTGTTTTCTTTTGCTATAGGTCACTAAGGTAGCAGCTGCTAGAGGTTAACATTGTATTGGCAGCACTTCACCCTGCCTGACCCTCTTCCCGCCCCTGAAAGAAACGAGGAAAGAAAATAACGATGTGTGTAAAGTTTGAGACAGGACACAAGAATCAAAAGAAGGCAAATAGATCTTAGACGTGTCCTAAGCCACTACTTTCAGATATCTGATGAGAATGAAGAAAAAAGAGTTGTTCAAATTCATCTGAAAACTGAATGGGTTTTAAAAAACAGGCAGTAGAATACATGGGCTTTGAGAGACTAAATTAAATACCACTTTAGCATGGAAACATACAGCTCATAAGTTTTGGGAGTAATAGGCAACCCGAGCATAGGATAACATTACTTAAATTATCCCAAACATATAGGTAGTATAAATATTTATCATAAATATTAAAGTTTTTTAATAAAATGAATATTAGTATTTTTAAAGTATCAGTGACATGATATTGTTATTTGCTGGAATACATTAAATTATCAGATACTTTGAGTTCAGCATTGGTTAGAGGTAATGATCTCCTTGTGAGGTTGGCAGCAGGTATTAATAAATACCAGTCCTTCCCCAGTTTTACAACGTTTGAAAACTTGTGTAAAATGTGCATATGTCTCCAATTAGTTAGTATCTCACTTTATCTTGTTGTTGGTAAGACATTTCAGCATAAGGCTACAAATTTATAACTGTTCTGTAAATAGCAATAGAAAGCAAGACTGTCATCCAGAGATCCTTTAATGATTTATAAATTCACTTAAAAAGGAAATAAAACAAGAAAGTAACTCAAGCACAATAAGCCATGCCCTTCTTCATTACCAAAATATTCTGAATACTAATGCATTCTATGGGAAGTGACTTGATGTACCTCTTGGAGTTCAGTAACAAAAATGCTTTTCAGTTTCAGAGTTTCTTAAGCTTCAAAACTAGGCTGCATGAAAAATGAAGTGTGCTTATAAACTAATGAAATATACAATGGAGTGAGCAATTAAGAAAAAGAGAGCCTTAAAAAGCACTTACAGAAGTGCCATACTCTGCTCCCATTTTTACCTCTGCAATCCATGTTAGCTTCAGCAAATTAGAAGTGCAAGAGTCTGATGAGAGCCCCATTTGTCATGCTAGCTAAGCAACAGATTGACTGTTCTGAGAGTTCTTCTTCCTTTGCGTAAGTACTTATTAAGGAGAGAGCAACGATTGTTTCTGAAAAGGTGTATCACACCTGTCAAGGAGTGTTTCAGCAGTACTGTTCTGAATAGCATTTAGTACAAAAAATAATAATGGACCCCTGTCTTCTTCAGGGTTTCCTTTTTCTCTGCATTGTTCTTACAGTTGGTACTCTTTTAATTCATGCAGCAATTCGTATCAGTAATTAGATGGTCATTCTACAGGTCTGTAACACCCTTCAATTCACTGTTTCAGGGTGATCTTTCATTTTCCTTCTTTTAGTAAAAAAGTATATTTTTTTCAAAAATTTGTTGCCATTCAGCATTTTTGGTACTGTAGATGGATTTTCAAAAACATAGTGTGCAGTAAGTAGCACTTTCTGATCTTTATGATGCCACTATCAGCTCCATGAAAAGTGTGGAACTATGCCAGCATGAATCAGATGCATTGGCTTTTAATTTTAACAAGTAAATATGAACCAATTGACCTTTTCCGTGCCATACTTCTAATAATATCTCCTTTATTTATCTAAGAGCTTTCTCCATTGCTTTTAATTGCAGTTGCACTGTGTTTTTACAGACCACAGTACTTTCCTTCATAATTTATAGTGTTACTGCACAATTAAATGAACTCTGTAGATTCTCTAGATTTCCTAGGGAATACTTTCATTTTTTTAATGTAGAGGTACTGGAATGCACTGCACAAATCTCACAAAGCAGGGTTTTTTAAAAAAATATTTTGCCAGAAAATGGGGTTACTTTATAATTCTTCAAGTGTTTAGGAATGCAATCTATTTTGCTGGAAGGAAGACATGTTCCAAAACATCACAGATAAGTTAAGGAATAAAAAAGAACATGTGCCCTGATCAATTTTTTTTCCTGGGAATGCTAATGCATATATATATTTACCATGGTAACCAGACCATTTTAAGTTTCATATGCAGACTTTTCTTCTCTGTTTCTGAATGTTTGAAAATATAACGAACCACTAAGTTCACACATACTGAAATTTTATAATGAAGGGTTTCTAAAAACAATTCCTGCAGTTTAGGACTATCACAACCTGAAACTTCTCAGAAAAATGTCTAGAAGCAGTAAACTAAACAATTCATTGGTCCTAGATTTCAAATGAGAAAGCCTGGATGCAGTAGAAAGTCAAGATTTCTATGAGCATTTCATCTCGACTCATAATGCCATCAGTTTTGTGCAGTTGCAACTGGTGATGAGCAGACAGGCAGCTGGTGTTTTAACACTGTCCATTTAAGTAATGTACAGTAGTTTTCATTGTGTGGAGCAGATTGTCTGAAATGTCCTTAAGATGCCCATGACCAAAAGGTTGGCCAGTTCTTCCAAACATGTAAGTCTAGAAAGAGAATACTTTATGAAATTTATCACACTGCCTTTAATGTAACCTGTATCTCTAAAATTAAAAGTAAATAAAGAAAAAATGGGATTTTCCCGTGTCATACAGAAGTATTTGGAAGTTTTATTTTGGGGTACATTAAACAAATCAGCAGTCCATACACTTTAAACAGCATTTTTGTCTATATCTTGTAGTGAGAGCATAATCTTTAATTTGTTAGCCACTTTTTGTTGAATATCAATGTAATAAATGGCTTTTTTGAGTGAAGACTGAGCATCCCCTCAGCTTCATTTTCTAAAAATAAGCCTTGTCTGTTAAGTGTGCTTTGTCAATGCACTGCATTTAAACTTCATTATAATTCCTGTATATTAGCTTTGAAATGCTTACCATGATCTGACCAAACCTGGAGCATAGCTAACATTTCCAGTCGTGTTGAAATAAATGTATTTCACTTATACATAGCATGTAGCTATGCTGACTTCACTGGTAGACATACTGGATTCTTTTCTCTAACAATTTCTTTAATGAATCCGTGCTCAAACTGTCTTTTGAGAACAGGTTGCCCAGGGAGGTTGTGGATGCTCCGTCCCTGGAGGTGTTCAAGGCCAGGCTGGATGGGGCCTTGAGCAACCTGGTCTTGTGGGATGTGACCCTGCCGTGGCACCGGGGTTAGAACTAGGTGATCTTTGAGGTCCCTCCAAACCCAAACCATTCTATGATTCTATAGCAGAGATTCAGCAATTGGAGCATATATTTTTAAAAAAGCAGAGAAATAGTCATTTCAGCCGTTTGCTGAAGTCTACAACGATCTCAAGTTGTGTGTGATTCTTCTCCTGAAAATAGTGGACTTGGGATTATACTCAGGGAAATATAGATATTCATCCTCTTTATTTGGTGTGCATTCTATCTAATAATGACAATTGACCTCTACCTTTTGTCATACTTCAGGCAGCCTGTTGTGGATTTCAGAGTCTTCCCGGTAATTTCCTTTAGAAAGAGAAATCAGGGATATGTAGCTGGATATTTTCTCCTCCTCTAACTAGTTTTATTCATGCTGCATAGACAGGAGGTCACAAACAGCAGAGAGAGTAATATTTTCCTGACTTTTCAGCTGACATTAACCCTGATCCTTAACAAGTGGCTCTGCCCCAAGAAAAGATTTTAGTTAAAAACTCAAGGGCAAAGAGCAGATTCCTTTGATCTAACCAAAAGGAGATTGTATAACAATACAAGCAATGATATTTTTTTTCTTCAAAGTTATACTCACCACAAAGGCTCAGAAAACACTTTGTAAAATGATGCAAGCTTCTAACTCCTACTGTCCTTCTATTGTACATTCATATACATTTTCCTGTTTAGTGGAACTTCCCCCATCTCATATTAGTTTATCGGGATTCTTTTTCTGCCTAACCTTCATTGATTGTCTGCTCTGTTTTCTGTTCCTTTCCTGTTCTTTTTTTTCCCCTCAGCACTCTTGCTAGCTCTTTGCCACTCAGTTATTCCAGTATTTTATTTCCAAATCACATCTGTCTAGGTCAGTCTGCAACAAGCATCAGCATCCTTTGGCATGCTTTAATTATTGTGCTGAAAGTACATGAGAAATATCTGGACCAAATTGAGCAGTGTTTCATATGATTAAGTGAGACATGAATCTGATTTTGCCATGCATTTAGATCAATGCAACACCTCTGGAATCATACCCCTTTACAGTGGTGTAAGAAAGTACTGACTCAGATTCATCATCAATAAATATAGCTCATAGCTTTGTTCTTGCTTGGAGTTATATAAAGTAACCCAGAGACAAATAAGCCTAAGAAAGGCAGTTACATTCCTCCTTCCACTGCCAGCTCCTTACCAGTTGTACATTACAGAAATGAGAATATTTCTTGATTTTTACCACTGTAAAGGAGATCTAGATCAAATTTATAATTCCCACATTTTTCAACCTCCCCTCAGTGGTTGTATTTTTCTCTAAATTTAGAAGGAGATTTTGATTCTAGCAGTATTTAAAATCTTCATATGGGAGTTAGAAAGGATAACAAGTTTTGGGGAGAACATTTATAAAACTCTCCTCAAGTGATTCCGCTGGACCAAAGAGAGTAACTGCATAGAAAGTCACTTCCAACAGGAACTAAAGAATTTCAGCTTCCCAATTTGAGCTCTGCTTTAAATGTCAAGGATTTGCTCTTCTCTTGTAGAGCACAGACATAAAAAGTGTGTGATTAAGACTTAGTCTTTAATTTCTGTTATGACTTACAATTCCTGCAGCAAGGGAGGAAAAATTATTCCTCTCTGTTTGTTGCCTTTCATTTGGGGATATTGGGAGTTATTGTCTTGCATCCTAAGGCAATAAAGCCATCTTCTGAACCTGGTTTTATGAATATCAGTGGATTATTTACTGTTTAACTCATTCGCATATGGCAAAACACAAACCAGAAGACTAGCAAAGGATTAGATCTTGAAATTGAAAAAAAAAAAAAAGAAAAAGAAAAAAATAAACTTTGCATTACTTAAAAGGGACTATATAAAATGCAAATAAGAAAAGTTTTGAAGGAGCTTCAGGCTTTTTATACAAACAGTATGGAAGGTTCCACTATACAGAAGTTATTTTCCTAACATTGCCAGCTATGAAGCACAAATAGTCCTTAAAGAATTATACTTTACACTGGAACTTATTGAGAAAAAGACATAGTAGATATTCTAAGGAAACCATGAAAAGCTTCCCATGCTTTCTTCGTTTGTTTTGTTTCTGGAATGTGTTTTGGGTGTTTTTTGATTTGTTTGTTTCTTTCTTTTTTTCTTTTTTTTTTTTTGGTAACAGAACAATAGTTTTATCCTGCAAGTCAACTAGAAGGCTAAAGTATTCTGGTATTTGGCAAGCCTAAAAATGTTTCCGGCTACTGGTTGTTTCAATAAGCTTTTTCAAAAGAGTCTCAAAAATCAGTTTGATGCCTAGAAGTAACTTTGCAATTCTGCAAGCACTTTAAATTTGAAAAAAACAGTGCTACACCCAAAAGATGCAGCCTTTCTCTCACCCCAGCCCTTTTTTCCCACCTCCATTGGGTTGGCAGAAGTATTTGGGCAATTGTGGACCAGATTGCTAATTAATCTGGTTTAAACTAACTAAGGAAATTAAATGCTTGAACTTGAGTCCATTCTCTGAGTCAGCTCATCGTGTCTCCACCAAAGTGCCTGTGGAATTACAGCCCAAGGCAGGAACATCATTCTTTTAAGAAGCTGCAGTGCCAGAAGGGTAGGTGCTTGTAGGGACTGGAACACAATCAGAGATACTAGACAACAGACCTAAAGAGAAGCGTCCCAGTAAGTTGGCTGTGAATTATCAGAGTGTTATGGCTGGTCCTCAGTTTAAGCTAATGTTTCCTGTTCGTCCTAAGATGATTTTTGTGGAACTGTTTGAGTTCCTCTCCAATAAGCCCCACAGCTCTTTGAGTTTTTGCCAAGGACTGGACCCAAAGTGGCTGGCAAGTTCATGCTACGCTACGCAATCTGGTAAGAGGCCCCTAACCAGAGCACTAGAGTCTTCTCCTGCAGGCATCCAAATGAATCTGCTTGAACCATACCGTGTCTGGTTAGGCTTATAGGTTATCCCGCCCATACTGGAGCAAGCTGGAGATGGCTGTGGTCCTTTGTATCCTCCCTGGCTGGGTCACCATGCACCCAGTGAGACTAATGTATCACCAACTGCACAGAACTGCATTTGCATGAATAATGCTGCCAGAACTGAGCTGGCCTCCTCCAGTGTCTCTGCATCTGTGGCACAATTAATCTGTCAACTAAATAAACTGTCTGTGGATAACTGAGCACTGGCTGTGCACAGTAGAAAATGAACATATATAGCACACTGTATCATGGTAGCATAAGGACAAGTAATGATTAACAGGTATGCCTTCCTGTCACTGTAATTTACAAATATACTTTGTTAACATCTTAACTGAAAGTGGTGGGCAGAAACTGTTTCCCTAGGATTAAATTATAGTGAATAGTAGCTAATCAGATGTGTAGCAGGGTAGGAAAATTCAAACTAAATTTGTGTCCATTACAGACATGGTTTAGTAACAGGTATAACTGCAGTGTCACCTGTTAGTGACAAAATCTTTTCTGCATTTCTCAGGAGGACACCTGAGCCATAAGCCCTGCAAAAGCTTGTGGAAAAGCAGCTTTGTGCACTGGAAACCAGAGTCCATTTCTTCCCTAGATGTCAGTGAATGGACTGAGCAAACTGTATTTGGGGGGAGACAGTAGAGAAAAACTTATCAGAAATACAAAATCACCAGCACTTGTTGGCTCAGACTGGACAATATTGGATTTGCGGAGTGGAAGAGTTGTTTGCAAAGTGCTGAGCAGAAAAGAGCTAACCAAACAAGGCTTGTCCCAAGAGTGCCAGCAGGTGGCTTTGAAGCTAGTATTAAAAAAAAATTCTGATGACAAACACACATAAGGGGCTATTTAGGTATGAATAGAAAAAGCACCTGCTGTGTTTCAAAGAATAATGAGCTAAGTAAGGCAGGGGGTAAATGGTGTTGTCTGTTATCTGGATGACATGCTAATAACTGGGAAGATTTTAGATGAACATTTACAAAACCTAGAGAAGGCTTGAAAGAAAGTTTCAAAGATGTGATTCTAAAGCTAACAAAGATTAGTGTGCTCATTTTTGTTGGATTGGTCCTCCCCTCACACTCCCAAGCTAGGTAACATACCATATGGGCTGAAAATTAAGGCAGCAAATCTTCCAAAAATTAAAATCCAGTATACATGGAATATAAATAGGACCTTTAAGGGTTCTCCAGAGTTGAGCTGTAGGGCCGTGTAAGGAGCTAGATGTTAATGCCATGATGGGATGGAGGGGTGAGTCTGGTAGATTGGCACATTATGATACACTGTGGAATGGCTTGTGGGATTTTATTTTTTAAAATATGGTTTGTTAATCTTTGCTTTTCTTAAGAGTGAGAGCTGCTTCAGATGTTAGATGTCCATGGTGTACCCCAGAATTTTCTGCTGCTTAGGTAGGACTATGGAATATTCAATGCAAATGTAACAGCATTAACTGGCTTGATATCAGTTCTCACAAAGAAAAAAAGTGAAATGGCCTCTGGATGGAAGAAAATAACATTTCTTGAGGAAGCAAAAAAGAAATTGAATAGTTCCATTTACATCAAAATGATATGTTATCCAAAATCATAGTGAGTAATACTTCTCTTCCAGGAACAGAGCTGCAGCTTCAAATATCTATAAATCTTGAATTGAAAACATGTTACATTTCCTTTCATAGCATTAGCAAAAAAGTGGGAGAAATTACTAAAAAAGAACTCAGACTAAGAATTATTAAATCTCACACAGAAAAAGTTTTTTTCAGCTCACAACAAAAATCACAAAGAGTTGGTAAAAATACTTCAAAGATGCACATTCCCTAGCTGGTGACGTTGAAAAGCCTGGATCTTACCCGATCATTTTAAAGATCGTCAGAAAGATATGCTAATCTAGAGTTTCTGTCTCAGCTGCCATTTGTTCAAGGAAAATGTTCATAGGCAAGGAAATGCTCCACTTCCTAAATGACCTCTTTATTACAGTTAAAAATACTGCCCTATAAATAGAAAAAGCCCCTGTACCAGTTAAGAAGATGACTTTTACATACTCTAACTAACTTCCTCATATAACAAAAGGGAAACTTTATTCTTTCTAATTCAGGAGATTGGATTAGCAAGGTAAAATGCTGGCTGTGGACTAAATGTAATAATACCAAAAAATCTACAAAATTTATGCAAAATAGGTTTAAATGAGAAATAAAAAAGAAAATGTTAATTTAGGAAAAATACATTGAATCAATATATAGAAAAGGCAAGGAGTGGGTCTCACCACCCATCAGAAGATGGCATGGTATTAACAAACAGCATCATGTCACCTGCAGCTGAAACCAAATTGCTGAAGACTGATTCTTCAAGGAAACACTATGCAGAATTGGCCAGATAAAGTAGGCGTGATCTCTCAGTGCCTGGAGACTGGCCTGTTATCAGAGGCCTGTGATAACATCCTTTGCTATTAACACCTGAAAACTGTTTGCAGAGGTGTTTTTATTCTTATAAATTACATTTCAGAGACGTGCCTGTAAGTCACTCTGGATGGATTTCAGACATTCTCCTAGCAGAATGCAGTAAAGCTCCAGCTTTGAATGAGTCAACAGAGCAACTTGGGCAGACACACAAATAAGGGTAGATGAAAAATAGTTGGAGAATCCTGCAAGGTGGCAGCCCAAATTTCATGTTAAGAACCAAGGTTTACCCTACCACCTTCTGCTCAAAAGACTTATCCAAAGTTGGGTTTCTACATTTGATATCCTAAAAAATGAAACCAAAACCAGCCAAGACCACTTGAAAAAGGTCAGTGCACAGTGTAATTGTACATTTCACAGCTTTGATTTCACAATGACACAAAGCAGGGTAGGAAGGATACAGAACAAGTTTAGGAAATGCGTGTATTGAGATTAGTGGTATATTAGGGAAAAGGAGAAGATAACAAAGATGAGAAAAGGCCAGCTGTTATCAGAGAAGAGCTTAGTTACAGAGCATAAACCTGGAAGTAAATTGAAATTATCAGAGTTTTCATTGACCAGAGAAAGAGAAGATAATACCAGAAAACAAAACAAAACAAAACAAAACAACCACCAAAAAACACCAACCTGAATAAAAAAGAGCAAAAACAAGTATGTATGTGATTGAGAAGGTTTTAGTTTCAGCCATGATTTAAGCTTCTGCAGTAACATAGGTTATGTTGTTTCTCCAGGTTGTTTTCGACTTTCTCGGCAGTGTTTTGCAGAGGAAAAAGAATGTGCTGTTCAGTATCTGCTTTTAGGAAGGAGTGCTGGAACTTTTGATTTCATATCCCCACACAGGCAAAAATGTAACAAGGCTAGAAGGAATACACAACACCTCTTGCTGAGGCTCTGATGGTAGAATCACAAATGCATATTACACCAAATTTAAAAAAAAATCTTTAAATTATTCTTGATACAAATCACATTCAAGGCCTTTGCAGATAAAAGTCAGCTGTGGGGAGCTGCAGCTATGGAAAGCAGCTGTATCCTCGCCTTTCTTGCTGCGAATGTTTTATCCAGCATAAAAAAGAATAATTTGCAGCTGAGATTATGGAAGAATCCAGAATCCTCCAATCACAACTTCTTGCCTTCTAACCCTCAGGGTGGCCAAACTATCCCTTCCTTCTCTGTAAGAAATTGCACTCCCTCCTTACCTAAAAAGAATGGACAGGCTGTAGCAGGTAAAAATACATTACACATCCTTGCATTCACCTCAGTGAACCTCAGCTGTTGTCTACAAGAAGAACAATTTTCAGAAAGAAGTGCCTGCCGGTAATTCAACAGCAATTGTTCTTTTTCCCCCTAGAAATAGTTCCTGGTTTCAAGCAGGCAGGCAAACATATGCATTCCTTTCACAGAGAAAAACATGCTCTCAGTGGTGCTCAGGTAGGCAGGTAACCAGGCATGAAACTGAAAACACTCAGGCATAGACAAAACAAGTGCTTGCAAATGCAGCCTCGAGTTACCGAAAGAAAAAAAAAAAAAAGAAAGAACAGGTTGAGGGCATAGATCAGATCTCTGATCAGCTCCTGCTATTTTTTTTCATATTCTCAAAATGTTTCCAGCAAAAGCAGGAAGATAATTCAGTCATACCAGCACCAACAACATTTCCCATCACCAGAGGAAAAAGCCATAGCCTCATTGTGTAACACTGTACAGCCTGTGACACTTGCCCCTCAAACGTGTACGCACACGGATGGGCTGCAGGTCTTGCCAGCACAGACTGGAGTAGCACTGGGTATCGACCTGGATCTCTACAGAATTGAGGTGCCTCACAAAGGCAGCTGAATGAATCTTTGTCATCTGAAGATTCATTAAAAAGGAACAATGGGGCATTCTTCTTTTAACAGAGAGCAGGCAGGGGATGATGGGAGCACCTGGATGGATAGGACTAGAATGGCCCAGAAAACAGGAAGGGCAGAGAAAGGGCCCAGTGTAGTGCCAGCCTGGGGTCTGCTCAGACTTGACCAACAAGCAATTTTATATCTCCTGAGCCTTAAAGATTCCTGATTGGATCATTTTAAGCAGCGTTTCACATATGTAAGGTTTGGAGTAAAAAAAAAAAAGAATAAGGAATGCCCACTTATGAGCAGAAAAGCACAGTATTAGAAAAAAGAAAACAGGTCTGCCAAATGAGCTTATTCATCATCAAATTACACATTTGACTGGGTGTCATGAGAGCCTAGTTCTCCTCAGAGTGACACTTTGGTGCCCACATTATTCTTCCAAAGAATTATCTGCTTTCATGTCAAGTTAGATCAGTTTATCAGGCAAAAGAAAATATTTATTTCTGGCAGGCATGCAAACACATTTGGGGATGTGAAAATCTAGCTGAAATCTCTCTGATTCATATTACATATATATTACCTTTCTCTCTCTCTTATTCTTCTGTGTTGGTACTGAATGATTCTTATTTTCACAGACTTTAGGTGTTCCTCTGGGTTTTTGGAACAGGAAGAACAATAACTATATCTCTTCTCTTTCTCCCAAGCCCAGAGATAAAACTGCTTGTTTCTGTTTATTTGCTTGTGTTTGTACGTATTTATGTGATAAGGGGCAAATGCGTGTCTCATGCATGTGTAAATAAATTATTGAGGGAAAATAAGCTAAGTGTTATCTTTTGTTCTGAAAGCTTTTAGAGTAATGTGGATATTCTTATCTTGTGCAGAAGAGGGCATGATAATGTCCATTATGCTCTGCAAGTTTTGTTCCCTGAACACACCAGCCTGGTGTTTTCTATTGTTTCAGAGGACCATAAATGTTATCAGAGGCAACAGTTAGCACAGAGCGTGCAATTTCTCAGCAGGCAGGTTTTAAAATTTAGAAATTTAGTTAAACTCCCTGATGAGAATTAATGGGAAGCCAGAACAGAGAACTGAGAAACAAGACAGCAGGTTTATGGTCCAGAGACAAAAAAAATCTATGCCCCATCCAGACCTGAAGCCAAACTGGGAAGTATCAGCTCATAGTCAGGATTGGAGACCACTTCTGCTGGTTTATTTGTGATAGTCTGATCAGTAGGTGAGAGCTTATAGCATCTCTGCTATTTGGGTGAGAGTTAATTTGAAGCTGAGCAGGTAATGGCCTCTTTTTTTGTGATGAGTGGTTATCATCAGATGAGGTGTTGAAAACCTTTGCTACTGTCCATTTAAGTCAGGATTCAGAGCCAGTGAAGGTGGCCCTGGCTGTTCTCCTGTCTTCAATTTTTGTACAAATTGAATTGAATAACAACAAAAAAATCTATTTCAGATCTTATTTCAGACTTTCTCCTCTCAAAACCCAGAGACTGTCTGTAAGGCCTCCTCATGTGTGGGTGTTAATCTCTGAGCATTGTTCTCAGGGGCATGGAGGCAACAAAGAGACAATCAGTTCAGAAGTATTTGGCAAGCTGTTATTTAGCCAACTGTTTTAGACATTCTGAATGAGTATGAAAAGAACCTAGCCCGCTCTCCCATAGAAAATTTCTGGTCTATTTTTTGTTCATCTGAACCCTCTCTGTGCACACTTACAGTTTTACCAGTTCAGGGCAAGACTCAACAGAGCACAGTAAGAATCATCAGCATACAGTCAACTTGCCATCAGCTGCTGTAAGGCAGAGCTGTGGTATCTTAGATGCAGAAATACCTCTGACTTCAGGAGTGGTGGAGACCAGGAGTCCATACTCCCTTAAGAGGGAATGAGAAGCCTCAGTCCAGCAGAAAGGCATGGGTCTGGGTGGGACAATTCACCTGATGCTGGTAAGCTCTGTTCTGGTTATATTGGTTCCAGCTGAGCCAGTTCAGGGGCTCATCACTCTGTTCCCTTGTGTTGGGTTTCTGTGGCAAGACTTTGATATCAGGATGGGGTGGCAGGGGTAGCTGTAGGGGTGGCTTCTCTGAGAAGACAGCTGAAGATGCTCCCTTATCATAGAATGGTTTGGGTTGGAAGGCACCTTAAGTATCATCTAGTTCCAATCCCACTGCCATGGGCAGGGACAACTTCTACTAGACCAGGTTGCTCAAAGCCCTATCCAACCTAGTTTTGGACACATCTGGCACTGGGGCATCTACAGCTTCCATGGGCAACCTGTTCCAGTGACTCACCACCATCATAGTGAAAGTCTTCTTCCTAATTTCTAATCTAAATCTACCCTCTTCCAGTTTGAACCCATTAGCCTTTATCCTATCACTACAAGCCCTCGTAAAATGTCCCTACCCAGCTTTCTTGTAGGCCCTCTTCAGAGACTAGAAGGCTGCAATGAGGTCTCCCTGGAGCCTTCTGTTCTCCAGTCTGAAAAACCCACACTTTTTGTTGGACAGAGCCAGATTCAGCCAGCTCCAAAACAGACCTCTTATTGCCCAAAGCTGAGCCCATCAGCAATGCTGGTGGTGCCTCTGTGATAATATATTTCAGAAAGAGTGAAAAATGCTGCACAGCAGCTGTGAGAGAGAGAAGTCAGAAAAAATGTGAGAGAAGCAGACCTGCAGACACCAAGGTCAGAAAAGGAAGAGGAGGATGTACTCCAGGCACTGGAGAAGAAATTTCCCTGCAGCCCCTGAGAAGACTATGGTGAAGCAGCTTGTCCCCCTGCAGCCCATGGAGGACCATGCTGGAGCAGATATCCACCCATGGAGTAACCCATGCCACAGCAGACAGGGGTGCCCTAAAGGAAGATGTAGCCTATGTAGAGCCCACACAGGAGCAGCCTCCTTGCAGCAGCTGTGGCTTATGAGGGACCCACAGCAGAGCAGTCTGTTCCTGAAGGACTGTACCCCCTTGGAAAGAAGTTCTTGAAGAACTGCAGTCCATGGAAAGCACTCATGTTGGAGCAGTTCAGAAAGGACTGTATCCTACTGGAGGGACACCACACAGCTGGGAAGGAGCATGAGGAGGAAGGAGTAGCAGAGAAGAAAAGTTGTGGACTGACCACAATTCCCATTCCCCTTTCCCCTGTACCACTCAGGGTGGGGAGGTAGAAGAATCAGATGTCTCCCTGACCTATCTTGACCCATGAGCTTTTTCATAATATTTTCTCCCCCTGTCATGTTGAGAAAGGGGAGTGAGAAAGCAGCTTGGTGGGCACCTGGCACCAGCCAAGTTTCCAAATGATGTCCAAACATGTTCCAGGCAAGCTAGTCTAGGTGTTACTGACCCTGTGCTGTACAACTACAACTGTATTGTATCAAGATCCAAAGTGGCATTAGAAGCCGAATTTAGCTACACTGAGTTGGCCCTGAGCCCCAGTAAGTCCAACTGGATCTTATGTAGCCTGCAGACACAAACTTAGCTCATAATATCTTGCACAAATCCTAACTTACTTACCAAAAATGAAGGCCTAGCTACACTTTTGAACAGACCTTTTTGTAAACAATTGCTATACCCAGTCGTGCAGAGATTCTTTAGAGAAAATACGTTAAAGACTTATGATACAAAATATAAATAAATATAGTTATAAAAAATGTGTTGAGCTACAGAAAAGCTGAAAAAAAAGGCTTACAATTAAATGAGAAATAAAATCAAGGGGAATTCAGTAATTCATTCTAAAAAGCCAGTCATGATTTGAGTATTATGTCATATCATGTGCTTCATTTTAGAATCCCATTAGGAAAGTTAGTCTGGAGCAAGAAAAAACTGGGTAACAATTCACAAATGCTATTAGCCCAATGAGTATTACAGTAGTCTCTGACTGCTAATATTAACAGTTCTTAATTTTAGGGGGAGATGTAAATTGATAATGCTACTGAGCAAAACTAAAGAAACAATATTAATCCTAACTGGGCATATTACCTGCCTTGGGATGGTTAGGGTTAGAATTTCTAGGACAAAATCTCACTTTTTTGCAGTCTTAAAACGTTTTTATTATTGTTTGTGCGATATCACCAGTGGGCATAACTAGGTGTTCCATATTCACTCTGTAAATACAAAACAGTCTTTCCCCACAGATTAGGTACCTCAAACCTCACAGCAACTCAAAGCACAAAAGAGGTCAAGGAAAGGGAGGGGAAATAGAAGTGCAAAGGACGATATTCAGATTACATATCTCATGGTACTTCAATCCAAGGAGGGTGCTGCGAGACCACCTGCTGTTAAGAGCTGCTGGCTCACTATGTAATCATAGAAATGTAGAAAAAAATGTCACTGGTGGTTGTCTGGTCCAGCCTGCTTGAAACAGGGCTAGCTTTGAAGTTAGGTCACACTGCTCATGCCCTTTCCAGTCAAATTCCAAATATATCCAAGGGCAGAGACTCCACAGTCTAGCTGTCTTGGTGGCCTTCTGCCAGTTTACCAACATATCCCTTGCAACAGCAAGTCCAAAATCAGACACAATGCACCAGATGCAATCTCACAATTGCTGAATATAGGTCCATAATTACTTATCCTGATGGCTAAACTCCTGGTAATGAAGCTGCAACATGTGGTTACTGCTGACTCACGTTCAGCTTGCCCACCAAGATATGCAGGCTCTTCTCTGCAAAGGCACTTTGCCGCTATCGAACACAGCACAGATGACATTTAGTATCTCAGCCTTTTCCTTGACCTTTGACATTTAGTCACATACCCAGCAGCAGGTTCTTGTTTTCCTTAGTGTTCCTTCTGCCAAAGTACAGATAGAGCAAAATGGGGGGAGTTTGGTACCACATTCACATTTCATGTTACAATGTCTCATTCAAGTGCAATTGGGTGGGTTGTTTCCATCAGTTTACCTGCTGCAGTGGACAGTATGAATGCGACCTAAAAAAGCATGCCCCATATCACACAGTTAGCCACTGGTAGAGGCTGCAATAGCACTCTGTCCACTCCCTTATCCCATTCTTTTTCTCCAGTTTGGTATTTTACATGACTTTTTGCTGAAAATGCTGCCTGGATTTGCTAGACTGAAGATGCATTAGCAATGTGCCTGTATCCAAGGGATACACAAAGCAATGTAACTTGAAGCCTCACCTTCTGCAGAGTTCTGGTTTGCAAATTCTGCAGGCCCCAGCAGTCATTGTGCCATTCCTTACATCAACATGGGCAGCACATCTGAATTCCTACTGGATATGACAATATGCCATTGAAGAGCTACAGGAGCCTTGTTTGGTGTCTTTCAGATCACATCATAGTTTTCCATTTCTCAGGGGCTGGCTGTGGGTCCTTTTTATAAAATGAGTAGCAGTTACAGAGACTAGCATCTCAGATCATGAAAGAACTCCCATTGCATAACATTTTCAGCCTAGAATAATTGTTCAAAATGCTTAAGAAGTGGCATTGCTTTCCACTAAAGTATTGTTTGCTGGAGAAAATCATTTGAGCTGAGCGCTGATGAGAATACAGGCTGCTTTTGTAAGTGAAGTGAGGCTTTATGTTTTATTCTCTTTTAAATATGATTTTAGCAAGTAGAAGAATAAGAAGAAAGTACTTCAATCTCTGGACAACATGTTACTGACATGTTTAATTTTCTGTTGACTTTGCCAACATCAAATTGCAGAAACTTTTTTTTTCTGCCTCTCTAAGCAATCCAGTCCTGGATTTAGCTGCTTTGTGTGGGTTGTAGTTGTTTATTCAGGCTAGTGGAGGTTAGAGAAATATGAAATGCCCAGTAAGATACCTCACAGTAAAGAGTTTCTGGTCTAGTGTGTTAAACAGGTTTGAACAGTTTCTTTATAATATTTAGCACACACTAATATAAAACTTGAGTATGATCTGATTTACAGATAATCCTTTAGAGTAATATCATAAAAATGTATGAGCATATAAAATGAAAAGGAATGAGAGAAAAGCATGTGTATCTTAATAGACTGAGTGCACAAAATACTGAAGTATATATTCCATTGCTTAAGGCAAAGTAATAATAAAAATTGCAATAAAAAAGAAGTAGAATATCTTTAGACTAGAAATGACCTGTCAACCTCCACTGTAAACCAAAAACAAAGTCAGAAGTATTTCTAACACCAGACATTGGATACACCAACCACAAGTATCATACGTTTTAATAAAAAGCAAATATATTGTTTATTAAATTCCCTAAAAGTCTGGCCGAAGGTGATTAATATGCAAACACTTACACTTGTTCAAGAACAGATGTACTGACAGGTAGGCACAGTCAAATAAGGAGAAAAAATGAACTGAAGTATTCTGTTCATCTCAGGGAAAAAAGACAGGTTTAATTTCCCTAAATATTTACTGATCTACTGAGAAGAAATGTTTTTGATCTTGACAACTGGAAAGGGAGTCTGAGGAACTTCTAAAGAGCACCATCATTGGTCTCTGAGCCTCTTGAACATTGCTTCTGAGAACATAAACGCATGGGCTGAGATTTATCTCTTCTGCTTTTTAGCTCTTCCTAGTTAAAGCACTTGAGTTTACCTAGGCTTTCAGATGATGATGAGGAAGAAGTTACCCCCAAGAAGTCTTTGTAAATGGCTTAGTTATGCATTGAGAATTAAGAGCTCTCTGATTCAGATTCTTCAGATAGCTTTCCAATGGGAGGTGAGAGGAATCCAGGTGAAGGTCTATACTACTATGTATCTTGTGTCCTATCATTTTTACTACAGAAAGGAGTATTCTCATTACAAAACAATATTCTCAGAAATCATATAAGGAACAATAGGTACTTTAACTCCTATTCAGGCTTTTCCCCATTTTGGATTAATCTCCTGTCTCTATAAGCTTTGCCAAGGTTTTTGAGCATGAGGCAGTGCCTATTCTGTCTATAAGTACACATTATTAGCATTGCAACAGTAACCCTCATCACCAACAATAGGGAGCTTATGTATTGTCTTATTTGAAAGACTCCAAATGACTGAGGTTGACTTTCAGACTTAAATTCACTCCCCCTTTTTCTGTGGTACTGCCCCATTGATTCTAGTGGGGATTCATTGGTGTAAATGGGGTTAGAATTTAGTCTCCAGCGTTCATGTGGTGCTGTGTCACAGCAAAACTTTTTGTTTTACTACCTTGAAAGTTCTCTGCGTTAAAGAGCCCTATTTTAGGTTCCCTGTCACATTGATTTCAAAACTCTACTTAATAAATGTCATATTTTTATATTAGAAGTCAAAGAAGACTGTATCTCCAGAGCTCAAGGAACACATATTACATAGACTTGTAATAGTTGGTCATTATGGAATTATCCTTCTAGTAAATTTCAACTCAAAGTAGTTTCTTATAGTGCTTACAAACGTTTGTTGCATTTAAATCCTGAAAACTCATGTGCAGATTGTTTTTGAAGAAAACACGTTGTTACCGGTAGTTTTAGCCCTAATCCACCTCTACCGATTTGAAAGAGTATTATGGGTCTAATCCTGCTCTTGCTAATTCAATGAATAAGATCAGACAGTACACATAAGAGTATATACATTGCCTTTACATTGGCTTCAGCTGGGAAAATACCCCTCTCTTTCTTCTTAAGCTGCTCTTGCCCTCCTCAAATACTGCAGGTAGGATCTGGAATAGGGTTTAAGGGCATTCTTCATAGAAGAAGGCTGAAAAAGATTGTTGGGCATTCATGACTACTACTATCCTGAGACCTTGAGAGACTAGGATACCAAAAGCAGCATCCATGACTGTGTAACAGCAGGATTTTTACTCCAAAAAAGCAAAATTATTTGCCTGTAAAAGGAAGAGAGAAATATTTTCATGAAGTCTCCACTGCTAAGTGTTCTTTTTTTTTATGGTGCCACTTGGCCTTTGGCAACAGCTACCCCATAGCCCTAAATGCATTTCTTGCGTAACAGCTCAGCTGAGTAAAAAGGGCTAGATATAATGCAGTACATGACCTCCGCAAATTCATCCTTTATGGGAGTAGAATAAAATAAATATCAATGTAATTACATCTGACATGTCCAAAAGATATTTGGAAGAACAACAGCATTTATTATACTTGTTGTTTTACGTCACATTCTGATTTATTTTTTAAATAACACATTATATAGGTTTATAAACTACTTAACGTGGAGGTTTTTTTAAGGATTAACTAAATCTGCTCAATCCCTTAGCTACAAGCTAAAATGCATCAATTACTTGGACTGTCATGAAGTTTTGATTATCTTTAGTGTTTCTTCAGCAGTGTTTAGGGCTTAGGGTTCTTACTGCAGCACACACTTGTACTAACAGGAATTTGGCACTGCTGCCTCATTCCTACACTTTGAATTCTGTATTTCAAAAAATCTAACCATGCTGACTGTTCTTGTTTGATCACTCATTTTTAATAGTTGTATAGGTATTATGTCAGAAGGATAGAATGGATGCAGATGAGCTGAGTCACTGTCTTCCAGTCACCAGCAACCACACCCTAAAATGTGGTCTACATTGTCCACTGAGGGTCACAGAACATCCTCTCCTCAGAGCAGAAGCATTGCCCCTATCCCTGTGGGATACAAGCAGCCCCAAGTAGCAGACAAACTAGAGGTAAAGCCACCGGGTTGCATGTCTCTTCTGCCCAGTCTGAGCTGACAGGATGAAATCCAGTCCTTGTCTGGGGCCTATGCCAGCACAGCACTGAGGTAAAGCTCATAAATCCCTTGAAAAGGTGACCCATGCATCCACTGGGACCCCTCACCTTATCTTCACAGAACTGAATCACTGAGTGGAAGGACCACATGTGTGACTGTCCTTATAGACATGTCTATAACTCCTGAGAAATTATTATTATCCTCTGGAATAATTCCTGAGGAATTCCTGAGGTGTCCATGGGCACTTTTTTCTGCTCTTCCTATATACCCTTTGTTCTTCACTCTCTCTGTGAGGTTATCCTCATGTTACACATATGGTGACACACAGATTTATATGAAGGCAGGCTCCCAAAGCCTGGAGGTCATGATCCTACAAACTGAAATTTGAGGTTGAATGACTGGAGAGTAGTTTTTATGATTGAGAAGATCGGAGATTACCAGACAGATTGAACATTTTTAGGCTGGGGAGAGGAGGGGAAAGCTAAGTGGAATAATATAAAATCAGAAGGAAAAAATACGGCTCAGCTATGTTGATTATTGGCACAGACTGGAATTGCTGATTTATTCCCTAAGAAGCTTCCATTAATTTTGTCTTTTGTTTTCTTTTGTGTGAAAGTTGACCTGTGGATTTTTCTCCATCCCTTCCCATCCCTTCAGAAGAGGAAGAGGCCAGTGATATACCTGCATTTCTACTTATTAAAGACATAATGTTGGTAATAGAAAGTAGACATCTTCTAGCTCCTAAGGCAAATGCTTTCAGTGGCTAATGCTGATGAGCACATTAAAGAAAGAAAGGCCTGGAGAGAGGGCTTGAATTGCTGCCTGACATACAACCTTGTAATAGCACAGTTTTGAGTAAAAAGAAAGGAGAACTCCTAATATTTACAACCAAAATTTGCCCTACTTTGAAAGCAATGAAAAATGATTTAGTGGCTTTTTAGCTGTCTAACACTCAGAACTTATCTATGCTCCCCAGCACAAGTAACTCTGAGATCTTACAGTCTAAGTTTACCAGCACAGTGAAGGATGCCCTAAAATGCACCAGAGGAAAAAAGCCAGCAAATACGACAGGAGCCATGGTAATAAGACCATGTGATTATTCAGTCTCAGATGCTTGACATTTTTTTATTCTTTCTATGAACTTTATTATTAGTTCAGTTTTTGTAGTACTAGAAGGAATCCTTAGTACAGAAATGAACAAGATGAGAACGGTTTGTCCCACTGCTGTGCATTTTGGCTGTTGTAGTGGAGCAGATCCACGCCCTGCCTACCTCCTCACCTTCTTCCAGCTGGCTCTAAGCAATCTCTTCCTATAGGAAAGTTGCTGCAACTGCAGCTGTGGGGGAAAGCAGGGTACTGAAAAGAGAGACACAGAAACAAGGAGAACCTTCGGTGTGGTACCAGGTGGATTTAAACAGGGTGCAAGAGACCAGTAAAAATGTGAGCACAGAACATATTCTGAAAAGGGATGGGAGAAAACAGGGAGGTCTCCTGCAGAAAACAAATTAATAAGAATTATGCAAATTACCTCATTAAGTAATGTGCCTTATTATCACAAGAAACAGCATTAACATCAGCACTTGTGAGGTCTCCTCTGCAATCAGATATAAGTTGCGAGCCAGATGGCAAACATCAGATACTTAAGCTGAAAGTGGGTGTTCATAAAAGAAGCACTACTGGAATAAGTGCAACTATTGTTGCAAATGGAGAAACCAGAATCCAGTCCTCATCAGAAGTTATACTTCACTTAAAAATACTACTTTTGAAAAAATTGCTCTTGAAAAAATTTAACATCTCTGACTTTCAGACTACAATGACCCAGTGTGTTAAGTCTTGGGGCTAAAAGTCAGTTTAAGAGTCCTTATAATCATGAGTGTAGTGGGTCTGGCTGAGCTGGGTCTGTTTTGTGCTGGGAGCTAGAAGGGTACTGATAACATATCTGTGTTGTGACTACTGCTGAGCAAGGATCCCAGCATTCACCCCTCCAGTGGGATGGGGTGGGCAAGATCTTGGGAGGGGACACAACCAGGACAGCTGACCCAAACTGACCAAAGGGATATTCCATACCATATGACATCAGCTCAGCTATAAAGCTAGGGGGAAGGAGGAGGAGAGGGGGGCCGTGCCGTTGTCCTCCAGAGCAACCGCTACGCGTCTTGGAGCCCTGCTTCCCAGGAAGTGGCCAAACATCGCCTGCTGATGGGAAGTAGAGAATAAAACTTTGTTTGCTTTGCTTCCGCGCGCGGATTTGCTTGGCTTTGCTTCTATTATTATTATTAAACTGCTTTTTGTTTTCTCATCTTATATTCCTCCCCTTTCTTTTTGCTCTGCTGAGGAGGGAGCGGGGAAGGAAAGGGGGGGTGATAGAGTGGCTTGGTGGGTACCTGGCACTCAGCCAAGGTTAACCCACCACAGTCTTTTTGGCGCCCAACGTGGGGCAATTCAGTTCTATATACCAACTCCCACAGGAGAGTAGAAGTAAATTCTAGAGATAGGTGTGTGCAACATGACACAACACTGATGTGCAGCCATACCTGTCATGCCTCTGCCTTTTGTACCATGTAACAGCTCAAGGCCAGCAGGTCATTTCTTCACCCATTCCCTAGACATGCAACTTCTTTACAGAGCTGAAAATCAGTGAGGACCCAGGGGCAATTGTCAGGCAGTCTCAGTCCAGTTCACAGAGAAGAAATGCTCTGAGGTATATAACATTTTTGCACCAGGGTTGCAGCATTGACTCTCTTCTCCCAGGATGCCTGCTCTGTCCTCAAAGCTGTGCTGCTATAATGTGGGCACAAACAAGAAAGTACCTATAATAAGAATGTCAAGGAGAAAAAGAAGGAAATCAGTGTTGAACACACTGAAAACAACAAACTTGACAGCAGAAAAGGACAGAAGACTTGCTATATAAAGGTCTCGAAAGAGAGATTTATACTCAGTAAGAAGCAAAAATAATTGAAAATGCATAAAAAGGAGAGGGTTTGGCAGTCCTCATTAAATTGTGCCTGTTGTTGTAGAGATAAAAGAAACACAGTTTGAACCAAAAGATTGAGTAGAAATCTAAAATCCAAGGACAAAATTTTTGGTGAATGGCACAGGCAAAATTAAGCACAAGAGTTGTCAGATATTGGTTAGAGTTCCTGATTGATTTTGACAAACAGAAAGATAAATACATCAAATAGAGTTATACTTGAAGTGGAGACAGGTAGAGACTGTTAGGTTATTCACTGATGCTGTTGTGGACCTTTAGGTCAAGCTGGAGAGAGTGCCTCAGGAAATAATCTTTCAGCTATGGTAAGAGTTCTGGTCGGGAGGAGCTTTTCTTGCTTAGCTATTTTTTACATCAAGGGGTCCAAAAACACAGCCTGCAAGGCGAAGATAAGTGGTCTGCAGTATATTGCTTTTATAGTGTTTTCAATTAACAATGTGATCCTAAAGGTTCACGGTAGTTCAAAGAAAGGTGGTGTATGGTTCAAAATGTTCAGGAATCACTGATTTGGGCAATGCACTACTCGGTGGATAAGCAGAAGGAGCTCTTATTTGCAGCACAGAAATCATTACTGAAAAGGCAACTTTTACAGTGCTTCCACGCAGGTGTCTGACATACCACAGCATTTCTCTGAGCATGACACATGACCTTTCGAAGGGGAAAGAATTACAGCAGAGGCATAATATTAATGATTCAGAAAGTCTCATGTCACAACCCTGAGCACTGCAGTATCTAATTATTAGGCATAACGATTTGCACACAGGCTCTGCCAAATAATGACGGGAGATTTAGACACCTAAAAATGGAGTATACCCTCCGAGGAAGGTCAATGTAAGCCAATTGGTGGGAAAAAGGCCAAAGTAGTGCTGTGAGACTGAATTCTTACTCTCTCACAGAATCCAGATCCATGGTAGAAGGACTACATCCTCCAGGTATACCTACTGAGCCATCATCTTAAGTGAAATATGTTTGTCTTTCAAAACCCGAAGAAGGGAGAGGATAAGGCTTTTCTTCTAAAAGGCAGGGAAATAGGTGCAGGTGTTTCCATTGAAATCCAGCCTCAGTGCTTAGTGAAGGTGAACCAACTGTTTTAGAGCTGAGATTAAAAAATTTTTTGCATGAGGGATTTAACCTTCCATGAAGGCTCCAGTTTCTAACAGCTTTTCTCACTGATAGTAGGTATTTTCTCTATGTTGTAATTAAAACATGAAAATTAATTAGTTAAAAATATTACAAGCCTTCTTGTAGCTGTGGTTTGATTGTTCACTTAAAACAGTACCAAATTTCAGGCTTGGCTTGATGAATATTTAAGCATTTTATAAACCACAGGCTGCACGGGAAGCGATTGAGAAAATCCCTTTCCAGCATGATTTCTTGAGCACACATGGGGTACCTATAATCACATTGCTCTGGGCAGAGAAGTCTTATGTGACCTTCCCAAATCCTTGCTTTTACCATTGAGCATTTGGTAAATTTTCCACAAAGCGCCAGCCTTTTTAACGAAACTTTACAGAGTTTGCATTTTAAAATGTGATGGAAACAATGTGTAGTGGTCCAGAAGCTCCATTTCTGAGAGGTCAATGAGAAAATTCAAAGGTTTTCAGTGATCCCTAAAAGTTAGATTTTGAAAGGGCTCTGGCACAAAGTTTTTAAATGTTGCATGCAACAGAGAGAGGGGCAATTTTTTTAAATGGAGAAAACACATGGGAAATTTATTTCTTTACTACCTGTGAAAAGAATGGTAGTGGTGAGCACTATGAAGCTTTATGCCTGAATGACTGAGAGGATTGGTAGTGAGATACAGAACCTCTCAGTTATGGGACACGAATCTAAATAGGAATGGGGTTAGTAGTGACAGAAAATCATTACCGTGTCATTGCAGTGTGCTAATGTTTAGAGATTCATTGGTGGCTTGAGTCCAATTACTGGCACACAAAAGGTCGTGTTACAAAATGCACTATCAAAACTGGCAGAGGTAGGCAAACTCATTTCTTCCTTTGTAACATGCTGCTTACTGTTCCATACCCAAAGTTATCCATTCAAAGTCATGTCAAGACTCAAAACCGTTGTGGTTAAGCATTTGAAGTCCACTCTGCACAATCTGATTAAGAGAGGACTTTATTCTCCTAACCATTGACTCGATACTTCTCACAAGTAATAACTGCACACTTCCCTATGTTAATTATATAAACTATGTAACACCAAGCTTTTATCCCACAGAGTCAGCTGGGAGGGTAAGGGTTAAGCCATCTGTGGGCAGAGCAGCTCACACAGGCTTTGCAAGAAAGGGGATATAACTATGCTCAGCTGAAACTAATTACTCTGCCAGGAAACTTCAAGAGGATTGACTGCTATAGCATGCTCTCCTCCTTTCAGGGTTTGGGGTGATTTAGCACTGATGGAAAGCTGAGTTGTGAGGAGCTTTGAGGGAATGCAGAAGAGGCTTTTGTTTTTCTAGACTTGAAGTGTGTGAATTCTTTCATTTTTCCTGGACTTATCTAAGCAAGCTCAGAAAGCCTTGAAAATTGGAAAAGAGAAAAAAAAGACAATTAGACCAAGGGAAAAATAGTAAATAGTCCATGGCAGCTAGTAAATTCCACTGATGTGTTTTCTTAAATATATTCCAAATAATAGAAAGGCATTAAAAAATGTCATGAAAGACAAAAGAGCTGAATTTCAGAGGCAAAATAACAGTAGATATTCTCAGAAAAATTACTCTCTTGGCTACTAGCTAGAAAGGGACACTAAGATCCTGGCCTGTAATAAATCTTCTAGTGCAGAAAAGTTGTAAAAAGGGATTATTATTACCTTAAAGGGAAAGTTCTTAGTCTAAGTGTGTATATATATAAAATATATATGTATGCATGGGGGGGGGGGGGNNGTATACTAGAGTAGTTTTTACTCTTGGTTTAACAGATTTAGAGTTAGGATTAGTGAAAAATTAACTGTGAAGTATTCAATATCTGGCAGATATCCCTAGAAAGTTAGGCCAGTAGCAGTGTCACACTGACACAAGCTATTTTGTGTTTTTTAGCTTTGCCTGAAGGAATGTGAAAATAATACTGGTCCATCAGTTGTTGTGTTGGCAAGCAAAAAACTAGCTTGGCCTAACTGCTCGGTGCTGAATATGACACAATAGCCTATTTTCAAATGAAGTGAAAACATTTGAGGCAAAACAAGTAATAACTAGAAAGTTGGGAGGATGGGGAGTTCTGATTATTTTTAAAGAGAAGGATATAATTCTGTTTATTTTTTCTAGAATACTTTTGAAATGTTTTTACTATCAACATATTAAAGTCCAGTGTTATCTAATGGGACTACATATGCAGAAAAAAAAATAGACTCTTTTATAAGTTGGAAGGTATGCCAAAGGGCAAAGACAAGCCTGCACTGCAGACTGGGGACTTTGTTGAGCACTTGCTTAAAAAAAGCAGAATAAGGAGTTCTGAGTTTGCTGGGAATCCTCCCTAGATCCTGATCTGCCCATTAGAGTGCTGAACAGCATTAAAGCCAGCAGTGAGTAAAACCTCTGTCAGTCAGAGTTTTACTTGAACATGGGAGCAGCTGGATTTGGTTCCCAAGCAAAATCAGCTCACTGCTCTCAGTGCTGTGCCCAGTAGCTGTCACAAAAAAAGGCATGGCTGTCCTTGCAAACTTCCACAGTGCTTTTCTAGTGTTAATGTGATTTATATTTGGAGTAGTTTGACCTGATGGCTAATATATACTCAAGAGAAATTTAGGAATGGATTGGCAGATCAATGCTTTGTTTTTACTTTGCTGCTATTTAGCACAAGTATTGCAACTAAAAGAAAATCTGTAGGAGAAATTAATTGCATAAAATTTTCAGCAGTACTACTGGGATGAACACTGGACGCAGAACGTACCTAATCACACCAGTAATAGGAAAATTCTCCTTTCCACTAAAGCAAGGTGGCACATGAAAATATACCCTGGGCTTCAGACCTATGCACTGGAATCTGCACCAAAATCTGTCCTTCACAGCTCAATCTTAATTTTAGTCACAATGCTGGAAAGTTTTACTAAATAGCATGCTCCTAGAAGAATGCAGAAGTGTGTGGGTTTGTTGTCTTCCATGTGCTCCTGAGGTATCTGAAGGAACAGCGTGCATCCATAAACCAAGGCCCGGTGGGGGATTTGGGTGATATTTAACAGCTGCCTTTGGAATCATTTCCCAGGAAGGATGTCAGGCCCTAGTCCATCCTGCTGGGAATCAATGGAGCCTGCAGCTGGACTCTCTTTACAGCCAACCTTGGCATAGTCAATAAATCTCACATTGCTCTCATTTACCACCTGTACTATGGGTTCTTTATTCAGTCTTTATTGAATATGGCCTGATTGTGGCCAGACTCTCAGTTGAAGGCATTGCCCATTATTCACCCCTAACCTTTAATGTGAAGAGTGGCTGGAGATGGTGGTGCTTTTGAAGGTGGAGCTTTTTATGTCCTGATGTTCATGTTGCTTCTAGTTAATGTCTCAAGTAGGAACTGCTGGAAATTCGTCATACTCTATTGTATTTGTATTAATTTATTTAAAGTGCTGAGCATTTGGGATTGGTGTGCATTCATCCTGGTTCCTATTTCTCCATAATACATAAAACACTATCTCTTAACTTTGTATTGCTTCATAGACCAGTTCTCCCAATAAAGGATTTTCTGAAAGAACAAAGGGAAAACTGAAAACAAATAAAATGAACAAAACCAATAAACAGTAAAAATTTGTATTCATAGGACAAAGATGGATGCATTTCTTCTAACCTAAACAGAACCGACATAGAAATCTAGGAGTGCATTTTTTCCCTCTGGTTAGCACAGGTGCTAGGGTGAGCTATGCCAGTTCAATGCTTATTTTGTAAGGATTATGTCATGACAGTGATCAAAATGCCCATGCTGTGCCGGAAGCCTAACAGCTCCTTTTCCTCTGTCAGTGAGAGAGACCTGGTAAGTAAATCAAGTTTTACCACATCCCACCAATAAAGATTTGGACAGCGAAATAACAAGGGTGAGAAATCATGTATGAACATTGTGAATAATAATGGCTCACTGTCCAAGTTGGCACAGAAAAACAAGCTGTTCTGAACTTGTCCGTACATCTTCTTTGAAAATTGTGTGCAGTTCTGTTCTTGTTTTCTTGTAAAAAGTATAAAAGAAGTGTAGAAGATTCAGAAAAGGGCAAAAGGAGCAAATATATGATCAAATACAGGGAGTAGATTCTATATGAACAGAGTAGGACTTGTCAGGCTAGAAAAGAGATAAGGAAAAAGGTATAAAAGCACAAGTAGCAGGAGGAGAGTGGCTAGAGATCATACACCAGCTGCGTTTTTGAACACAAGGACCTGGTTGGGGGCATCATACAAAGCAAGGAACCGCAGCCAGAACAGTCAAAAGGACACTGACCAAGGAACTGCTGAACAGTGTTGTGAATGTCAAAAATGTGCACCGATTTAAGGGGACAAAATAAAGCCCATGGAAGTGCAATCCACTAAGGATCACTAACTACAAAGAAATCACAATTCTGGTACTTCTTGAGTTATTTGTAAGCAGTTGGAGGATAGAAGAGCATTCAAGGATATTATCATGTGTATTTAACCTATTCTTTTTCCCTATGTGTTTGTTTGCTTCAGGTTATATTTTGGAGACTCTATATTAGGCTTGGTGGAGCTTTGGTCTGACCTATTACTGGTATTCTTTTGTTCATTTCCAAGACTTGAAATCGCTGGTCAGTTCATCCTATATATGTGCTTGTGCATGGGTGCACGTGTTGACAAAAGAACTATTGAAAAATTGGGTCCTGACTAACTAAGCAATACAAGTCATTGATTTTTAGGAGCAAAGACCTTGGAACATTTTTTCTTAGGAACTAAGTCAGAATCACAGCAGCAAAGATCAAATAGTCTTTTTCTTTTTTTTTTCTTTTTTTTTTTTTGTCTTTTAAGTTACTTTTCACTTCATATAGAATGAAAAAATGGAATGACTACATCAGGCCCCAGAAAATGTAAAGTATCTGAGTGACAGAGGAAAAGTATATTCTTCCTGTAATCATTTGTACCATCTTATGAATTATTATCCAGTCAAGCATTTATTCTCTTCTTTATCACCATGGTATCTTAAAGACTTGAAATTCTGAAGTAATACAATGAAGTAATACATGAATTCTATGTTAATTAGATACAGTATTCTTAGGACTAAAGATGATTCTAGGAAATGAAGACATTTTTACTTACCTCTTTCTCATTCTTCCAAATCTAGCCCTGGATTATTTCACATTTTCATAGCGTGGTGTTTTAAAAGTAGAATTAGCTCCTAAATAGTGAATTAAATACTTTTCAAATTGTAAATGTACAGGTTGAATCCTCAAGGCAACATGTTTATTTAGAAATTCCACTTAAACTTATTACCAGTAGCAATTTAAATTATCTGCTGTTGGATGTAATGTTGAAATAAATGACTAATGAGTGTCAACTTGCCAGCATTTAGTCACAAAGCAGCTTGGAAGCTCTAGGGAACAGCTTTATAACAATTTACAGCACCCTCGTTAGACAAGGACACCATTTTGCAATTGTCAGATATAATTTGACATTTCTAGAATATTGCTTTATGCATAGCACTTATTTTTCTACTCTCAAAATGGATAGTTTCTATTCCTCACAGATTTATTTTTTTTTTAACTGGTCTCAAAGTTGAAGTGGTTAACTGATATTTGCTCCCTTATGGTGTATCTGCCTAGTCCTAGAGCTAGCCTTATTGCAAAGGGAGTTAACTGAGGTCAGTTTATTCTGATAGCACAAAGGCAGGGCTCAATCCGTCACTCTTCCTTTCTGGAGTGTGTGACAGTCTGGCTGGTGAATTTTATTGCTGACAGACAGTCCTCTGTCCATTGTACTAAGCATAAAATCCCACTGAATACATGGCAGATCTCTCACCAGGTAAGCATCTCCATCACAGAAGCTGGTTCTGGAACACTTAATTCTGATGTACTCCATAAAGCACCGTGACATTACATCATTAAAAAAAAAAAAAAGAATTTGCAAGCACAAGTCAATGCCTGCAGCACTGTGCAGAGACCCTCAGCAGCAATTGTCACAGTCTCAGTGTCACCTTTCGGCAGGAGAGAGCTCAGGCGCTGGCATGGCCCAGGCAGGATGAGGGCATCTGCACTCGTCACAGAAGCCTGCTACCATGTGAAAGGTTTTGCAAAGCTCTGTTTGCCCGCAAATTCCAAAAAAGGCCCATTTTCATCTATGAGTGTGAGTGATGGACAGCGCATTGTAAAAAAACCCCATGATTTAGGCAACACTAGGACAGGCAGCTTGCAACTTTTGCATCAAGAACAGTTTTTCTGCCATGTTGCTTTTCTTATTCATAAAACATATCTGATCCATTCACAAATATTATCTTTTTCCTTAAAAGAAAAGAAGCTCACTTTTTTGCCTCTGAAATCCGGGGGGGAAAAAGACAAACAAAATGCCACCTCGTTACTATATCTGTGTAATTGTAATGCAGCTGTTAGGAGTCAGCTGAGCTGTAGCTCTGGCAGTTTAAATAGCCCCCACACAACATGAACCAGACATGGTACATCTGTGATGCTTTGCAGCAGCTCAGGAACAGTTAGGCTATTAGCTTTTCCTATGGAGCAAGGGAGAGATGACCACCAAAAAGATATTTTTTTACCTTTTTGGATTTAATAATTTATGGTAAATGAAAACAGAAGGAATTTGGTTATCTGGATCTCTTGTCTTGACTGCAAGAAGCTGGGAGTGTTTCCTTGAGTAAGTCTATTAACTTTTTCATGCAGTAGTTCCTTGTTTTGACCTCTAAATACTAAAGCTCACCTTTAATTTTAAGCTTCTTGGATGAAAGCCCTGGCGAACATGCAAAATAAAAAATATCACTGAATTTTATCAGAAATTTTGTATTATTTCAGAAACTGCGAACACAGCCAGATGCAGGGGCAATAGTTTGACCCTCTTGCACTGAAGGCTGGAAAACCCGAGGAGCATTGACACTCGTGAGAAGCAGATGTGTTTTCCATCATTCATGAACAATCATTCTGGCCAGTGCTTGGAGGAACATTTGTGAACTCTGGAGGGTACCGCAGCCATCACTACTGAGCAGAAGAGAGGGCTATTGCAACAGAAGGCCCTTCACAGCAGTAAAAGCAGCCGGGAAGATTATTTGCAATTCCATGCAGAATCTCCCTAGGCTGGAATAAAATTCGAAATAATCTATCTAATGTTCTGCATTTCACACTAACAGCAATATTCTGTATTATTAGAAAGTACTTTTCCAAACTCATTAGGCTATTTTAAGACCTAGGTAAGGCTGCAGATTCATCATGATTACTGGTGGTGTCAGAGAGGCTGGGAATGGCTTTCCTTGCCTTCTCCCCTATGCCAGCACCTAAGTGCATGCCCGATTGGGTGGCTGGCTGCCTAAACGCAGCTGTCTAATCTTCGCTGAGAGTCTCACCAGAGCAGCCTCTGGGGCTCTGCCTGCGGCTCCTGGAGAGCAGGAAACAGCCATTAGCTGAGATGGGAAGCAAGAGGGCAGCTGCATCATCATCCCACCCAGGTGGGGAAAGCACCCACCCTGCCCACAGCAAGGGCAGAAGGTTGGAGCTTGTCCTAGAAAGGCAGGGCACCATTCTGCTAATCAACTCCAGTGCAAAAAGCTTGAACTCTGCCTGGACGACATGCTAAATCCACAGGGAAACGTGATTTGTCTCCCACACATGAAAAAAAATGTGCCGCGCTGGCTTCTAGAAAGATTGTTTATTTTCCATTCATTTCATACTATCTTCATTGTTTTTTGGTCATAAATTCCTTTGCTTTTAAAATAAATTTTACTAAGTTAATTTCAATGACTTTTCATTTATTTTATAGCTCCAGTATTTTCTGATATATTTTACATGTTTGAAAACAAAAATGTTACTAGCTTTCCTTTTCAGCAAATAAGATGGGAGCAGACAACAGACCTCAATCAATGTAATACTTTTTTACAGAATGTAAATTAATTCGAAGGAGGTGGGAGAGGGCACACGTTTGTGTAAGACGCATTTTAAAATGTTTTTGCATTTGCATTTATTTTTAATGGCGTTTATGCCCTCTAGTGCCAGAAACCGTTATTGCGGCTAGGGTTTTTTTAACACTGATCTTTTTTTTTCCTTAGCTGTACTGTCAGTATGAGCTTAAATTATTTTACTTTGTAAAAATGCACATCCTGGATTTATTCCTACTACATAAGTTCTACAATTTTACGGTTTCGGTGTAGAGGTCACCTGGGGGGTTGTTTCTATCCCAAGTAAGCTTTTCCAAACATGAATTTCTGATTTGTGAAACACACACAAAAATATTGCTAAATTACAATTGCTGTGATTAGTTATTTTATCCTCCAAAATTCACTTATTTTTAGCTTGAAAAAAAAATTATTCCAGTCTTCAAACAAACAAACAGAAGTTAAATAAGCAACATTGTTCCTGTCTTTTATTAAGATTATTAAAGAAAAGACCTTCTCTGATGACATGAAAGAAAAATGGTCTAAAAATATGACTCCTTTCAATTATAATTCAGACCTTATGAAATATTTCATCTTAGATCCATCAAAACCCAGTCTTTATTAGATTCAGGAATAAGATAAATAGCCAACGATGCCACAAATACAGCCTGTGTTTTCTGAGATTTCTTGAATTATGGGTATGTAACATCAGATATATTCACTCGTCAGTTAGAAAAGCAGTGTCGCTTTGGCAGGCAGATGTCCATGGGTAAGCTCTGTCGTGGCAGTGCTTATGTTACAGATTGGACATTTGTAAACCCCAATACATTCATGTTTCCCTAGCTCCTACAACAACTCAGTCTTTTGTGTGTGATTCAAGCTGCATTTTGTGCCCCCGAATCTGTCAGGCAAAGTGCTAAATCATGCACGTGTTACTCAGATCCATACTCTGAAAGATGCAGTATGTGCAAAATGAAGGAATTCACTCACTGTTTTGCCTTGTGGTAAGAAGTCAAATATGCAAAAATGGTCTGTCACCTGTTGAATACAAACATCTGAGACAAACACATATCCCTCTAAATCCATCCATGCCTGTACAATGTCACTTAGTGAACGGGTGTCCATGGACTGCAAGCAATAGCACATATCTGACCTGTCTGGACTACCTCTAGTGAAAGCTAGGCATTAGTTTGATCATGTAGTTTCTGACTTGTGATTTGATACAACCTGATTGACACATCTAGTTTGTCATAGCCTGTTCCCTTCCCTTGTTGGCTAATGAAGTAGAATGCACCTGACTGATAACAGGGATCAGTATGACATCTCTTTTTCTTCACTCACCCAGAGCATACAATATTGGGATGACACTTTTGATGTTACAAAATCAGTTTGTCAGTACAAATCATAAATGCCCAAAGACTGACTTGAGCTGTGGCCACAATAATAGATATACATGGAACAGACTATATATAAAGCTATGAAAAGACTGCAACTAGGAAAAAAAAAGCACGTAAAGGAGGGTGTTTGCAGTTACAGTCTGAAAAGCAGTGAGACAAGCAGGGTAGCACTAGATAAAACCTTTAAATAGTTCCCTTTTGAAAAGTGACTCTGTGAAAATTGCTTAATAAGATTCCATATTTGTCATCTCCATGACTGAAGACTTCAGATTTTCTATGGAATTCAGAATTTTTTTAGAGATCAAGTATAATTTTTCCAGTTGAAATACAAGCACCATAAAGCTACCCTGCCATCTGAAAATGCAGTTATTTTCTTTTTTAGTTTAGACTTTCCAAGGAATAAAGCAACTGCAGGGGGGTAAAGGAAGAAATTTTCCCTTCATTTTATGACACCTACTTCCATTGGTGGTAGATATACGAGGTATAACTAAAGATAATGTTTAAGCCATCAGGAGGAACTTCCTTAACAATTCTGGTCATGCCTACACTAGATTAAAACCTTTGTCACTTTCCCCAAGCAGAGGAAGGCTAACCAGGGTAACTGTAGTAAAAAATTCATTTTGTCACAAAAGTAAGCAAATATGTTTCTCATCCTATGCAGGAAGGCTAGTTTCTTGGAAGTCATTTTTTTGAACCATAATGTTATTTAAACATATCCAATACACTGATTATCAACAGGAGAAAAACTAATTATGTAAGAGTTATTAATGATGTGAACAATATTATTAGCAGTAAACAATGGAGAAACATCATTACATTTGGAAAATGACACCATACTGTAACTTACTCAAGCTGAAATAGAAAAATGATCAAAAGCAAGTTATTTTAAAATACGCAGTATATCCATCTACCTGTCACTTTGCCTAGAAGGTAAGAAAAACATTGCAAAATACCTTCATGTATCAAACAATCCCTATTTTTTTTATTTCACTCTGTAACATTGAAATACTGTGAAAAGGCAACTCCTTATATCAGTAGGTATCATAAATACTGAAATTTTAGGGACAGAGCAGCTAGTAGTTCCTGTCACCACTCTTAAAGCATCAGTCTGCACTTGATTGACATAATTATAATGTCACATTATCAACAGGATGAACTATATCCCTGAGCAACTTCAAACCAAATTTATTAGAGCCAGCAATGCCTTCCATCTGCAGCAGCCACTGGTGACAATGTAAGCTTAGGAAGGTTCAGCAATTTAGCATTTCAACAGACAGGCATCTAAATACAGGTTTAAGAATCTAATTTAAGAGATCTGTTCCAGGAATACTGGGTGTGTGTAAATTTTGCATTTCATTCCAGCTGTGTGTAAATGTATATTGCCTTTTAAATAGCTTTCTGTTGATACACTTCGATTCAATTTAAGAAAACAGTTGGATTGCATATAAAAGGATTAATTGAAACAGTAACAAATACTGTAAACTGGCAATGATTACAAGTGATTTGATCCTAGGACATCTCCCCTAAGCCCGCCACCCTGGCTCCATACCCACCACTCACCTCACCACCCCACCTGAAAAAAAACTGGGGTTACTTAGCTGTCAGGGATCACATTTGTTAAAGGGACCTTGAAAGGTCATTTATCCCTGCCCAAAGAGAAAAATCAGCTAGGCATGCATCACTCCTGACAACTGATAGTCAGCTTTAGGAAGGTAAGCACCAAAAATGCCTATGTTCTGAGGTGCAAATGTTGGGAAAGTCAAAGCATGACTCTCTTTCTGGTATTTGTCCAGTTTTATATATCTTGTAATAAAGATCAGCTATATTAATAATTTAGAAGATGGATTCTATTACGTTATGTATTTTTATCCGATCAGAAACTAATGGCATATAAATTCTGAGCAGGTGGGTGGTTTACTGGTGAAAGTATTAATATATCTTCTCCTGTTAATATTTTACACTTGGGCATGCTTTGTAAAGCAACTAAACATTTATTTTATACAACATAATATTTGTCAATAGTGTAAGACTTGGTCGTCTATATTATGTCTGCCTACATGACAACTTATTTGAATATTTACATTAAACACCTTTCTCTTATCTTACAAAATGCAAACCATTCATCTTCGCCTACATGGTAATACATAATCTTTTGACATATACTGAGCTCTTGTTGTTAGGTGTTCTCTATCCCCATATAGATTCTCCATCATCTGATATCCTCAGCCTTTTATATCCTCCTCATGATTAGGTGCACAATTTGGACCATGTGATTTGAAGACTCCATTTTCTCTATTATTTTTCCCATTCCTGCTGAACAGACAGGTTTTGTTTTCCATACAGCATTTTCCAAACACTGCCCTTTTTGCACTTTTATTTCTTATCTTTTCTTGTGTTAACAGTTTATAAATTTTTGTGCTATAGGGAAACGTGCTATGTCTCTGCTCAGAAGCATACTAAACTCATATGCCACAATGAATCCTTAATAATAACTTAAAATCCAGTAAACTTATAACCAGGATGTACTAGAAGGTGATTTATCTCCTTATTAACCTCTGTAGTATGTAATTACATATTTGTCTTTAGAATAAGCAGTTTACAGAGTGCAAAGACCTGTTATCTCTTAATAGGCTGCCACTGGAGTGCCTCTACATACTTCAGCGGCACTATGTTCTTACTTGCTGGACGAAACAATATCCAGCATCATATAGAAAAGTGGTAGCCCTGGTAATTCTGAGCACTGCCAGGATCTGCAGTTAGAATTTATTTGGTTGCTTGCTTGTGCCTTTCGTTTTTCATGTTTGCTTTTGGCTAGACCACACAAGGGACCTCTTGAGTTCAGCTACTCCGGCCTCCCACTCGAAGGTGGCCCATCAACAAGGATAGTCATACTTTTGTCTAGCCAGGTGTTGAAAATCTCCAAAGATAGAAAGTCCATGATCTCCTGGGCAACCTGTTCCAAAAATGCACTACCCTTCTAAATTAAAGTACTATATCAACTTAGTGAGATAACAGATTACTCAGCTTGGCATCTAACTTATCAAGTGGTCTCCCTAGGATCTTGCCAGTGGGAAGTGTTGAGTTCTTCCAACAAGCAAACAGGGACAAGGACTTAATTTCAACACTGATTTTTTTTTCCTTAGCAAGGTCACTCTCTCCCCATTGCAACAGAGACAGCCTGGGAAAACTAGAGCAGGTAAAACATTGATGCCCACAGTTTGGTACACAGGATACCCAACATTAGCTTGAAATTACAATTACGTCTGTGCAACACAGAGCAAGCTCTATATGTATGCATATGTGTATAAAGTATTCTTTATATGCAGTGATTATTATTTGCAAAACAAGTAAAATATCTTGTGGCATTAATACATCTTGAAATTCAATACTTAGAAGATATTTTCTCTTTACTAAACATTTTATTTTCTTTAACCCAGGTATGGTGACATGGTGCCGAAGACAATAGCTGGCAAGATTTTTGGTTCAATATGCTCCCTGAGTGGGGTCTTAGTCATTGCTCTGCCAGTTCCTGTAATTGTCTCCAACTTCAGCCGTATCTACCACCAGAATCAACGAGCAGACAAGCGCAGGGCACAAAAGGTGAGCTCCTAATTTTTGCCCCTTTTGTTGTTGAGCAATAGATAAAATATGACTTTTTATATGCTACACATCCTCAGAGCGAGTTTGGTTTCTCAGCAGGAGAACTGCTATATGTATGTGCTACATGCCTAGCCCATGTCCCGGATGCAAATATTGTGTTGTTTCTAGTGAAAAATAAAAAAAAGGTTCATTAATCTTTTCTGTCAAAATTTACAGACCTATTATTGTGGTAATTCATCCTACCTGTTAGACTAGATCTAGGACTTTCAGGCAATAGCTGCAGTTCCACCCACTGATGATTTTCCCATGTTTTTCAGGGAGACTTTCTTTCCACCAGAGTCTTCTGAGGAAAAAACCAATCAAAAAAAACCAAAAAAACCACAACCAAACCAAACCAAAACCCACCAAACCCATAATAATGATTACTAAAGTCTATCCTAACAGCTTGCTTCACTAATCCATGTGTTTAATTCTCAGATTCAGTTTCTGCGGAATCTGATTATTGGGGAACTTGTCTCCTCTGCTCTACTTTGCTTAAAAGGCTTCAGAAAAAGAGCTTAATCAGGAAGAGTTGAGAGCAACACTCTGTTTCTCCAGCTTCCTTGATTTGCTGAGTGTCTCACTAAAAGATCAACTAGTTCTACAGCCTCCCTGACCCATATAGGCAAGGTCAGGAGCCAGGAAGAACCGTTTACCAGGAGAGATGCAGCCAAGCCTGGGCAGTCACTTTCTTCTCCACATCATTGCCAATATACTAGTCCCAGTCCACTTCACCCAACCCTGTAATGCTAAGCAGCTCAGATAGCCTCCTTTGGCACCTGAAGCACTGATAAGGGACCCCAGATGCATTACTTTCTACTCCTCTGCTGATGGTAGTCAGATGGCTCTGGATGCAACGCAGGTTGCTAGCTTGCCAAGGCTGAGTTACCATTACCTGGGCTTTCTGTAGTCCCATGGTCTCTCTTCGGAAGTCGTGAGTCTCAAGTAATCCAGGGAGAGCAGGATCATCACCCGCAGAGGTGTGCAGGCAGGCGTGGCTGGGGACTGCAAGTATAGAGCAGGGAACTCCGGCAGCCACAGGCTGCATCTGCCTCATATGGACAACAGCACCAGGTTTAAAGATACAAAATGTTCATGCGTTTTTTTCTGGCCACCTTTTTGACTGATTTCTTCATAAAAAGGAAGTGAAGTAAATGTACACAGTCATACCACTCCCAAAATATCTTAAAATCAGGAAAAAAAGAGGTACATTGCCAAGAAAGTCAGTCATAGGCTGAGGCTGAAGATATTGCACACTTTGCTGAACACATCCTAGAACAATGCTGTTAGATGAGGAAAATGGCCATAAAAGAAACCAGGCATATCACAGAAATGTCATACCTGTCTAGAATCTTGATTTCAAATATAGGCTGCTTAGTGATCCAAATACCATATTTGACCCATCTGCTGATTGCACACACCCTTTTTCATGCCATTTTGTCCCACGTCCTAGTTTCAGCTGTGCATTCACCTCTCCCACAGCTGGAACATGCAGAGAACAGGTCACTTCTATGCTGCATTGTTTTTTTCAAGAGCTTTTCTTCTGATCGTGTAATGGCAGCATACAGAGAAACAAAGTATGCATCAGCCAGAACACAGTGCTTCATTACTGTGCCTTCAAGCATTGCACCAGTCATGGGCAACAGATCTGCTTGATCCCAGCAATCGATGTTCCTGTTCTGAGCTTTCATTACTGCAGACAAAACCAGCCTTACTTCAGATAGTAACTGTCTCCTACTGCATGTCATGAAACAGAATTTTCTATGGCTGCTTTACACTTGCCAGTGAAAAAGAGATGGACACTAGAAAATACCTTGCAAAAATTACGTTGGCAGACTGGCTGCTATTCCCCATAATCTCTCACTGAATAGAAATTGCTTGAGTTAATAACTGTCTTTTTCTCCTTGCAAAACAGTGATCGCATTGTATGTTTCAAACAGGAATATGAAGTGATGAATGGCAATCCTGCCAAGTGTCTTTTCCTCTTCTCCCCAGAACAATGCCAACAGTAAGGATGAGACATTTTCTCTGACTGTATTTATGCCCTTCTTGCTTTGGAGAAAATAGCTTTGAGGTCTGATCAACTTAGCACTGGATGTGTGTTTCATTGAAACCTCATATTGCAAAGCTAATCTTTCTCAATCTAAAATGACTGAGATGTTAAACTGAATAGTGCTCTGACAGACTGAAAAAAAATCAACAAAAAGCACTTCTTGGGTACTGTGCAGTCGATATTTAGCAATATTTAGCGCTATGAGCCTTGCATTTCACAGGAGGGTTCTACTGCATTGTATAAGAAATTCAAGCAAAAAGGTCACACTATTAAGGTTTGAAATTCCTTCTTCATTCAATACAATAGAAGCTTTACACACTTTTCAAAAATAAATGAGGCACCAACCTTATTTAAATTCTCTAAGGCTGAGGAACATACATTTGAAAGAAGGTGCAGTTTCATGGAGCACAGAATGAACCCCTGCAGACAACGGTACCTCCTGCTGGCTACAACAGCTGCCATCTGATTGAGAGACTTGTATATTTGAATTGTACAACTTACGTTATCAATATCTCATACAGAAGTTTAATCAAGGCAGTCATCAGAAATGGAAAAATGTTTGGTCTGGAAGGAAACTCAAGAGAAAGTTCTCCATCGAAGAGCTAAAATCCAGTCCCAGAAGCACTGGAAATTTTCAGCAGAAAAAAATTGTCACTTACATTAGGTTTGTTCAAGAGCCATGTGGCCATTAGTATATGCATTTACTGAGTTCTGTACAGTCATTCCATTTTTTTTTTTCTTTTTGGCAAAAAGATGCTGCAAATTAAAGCTTAGAAGAAGACGGAAGAGATGAATTCATTTATATATCATCTTATTTTGAATGCATTTTAAAGGAAGCTTCCACTTCCAATCATGGAAATACATTGATGTAATTACCTTGCAATCCCACTTTGTAATACAGCTGATCCACCAGCAGGAGCAGTTAGCTTTCCACTGCACTATGGGGAGCTCATTGGCAATCAATATAAACAAACAAACAAACAAAATAGAAACCAAAACTGAAAACAAAAGATTTTAAAATGAAAAATATAGAAAAGTCATCTCTGCTTATCAGAACATTTTCTTCTATCAGATAATAAGGTCCAAGGATCTAACCTATCTTGACAGTAAATAAATAAACCAAAATAGATATTGGAATTCAGGGCAGAACTAATTACGCCCTGTAGTCTTACTATGCCTTTTCCTCAAACAGATTTATCACTACTGAGACAGTTCTGAGGTATCCTATTTGTCTCAGCTAGAGACAACTTCAAGATGCCAGGTTACTTTGGTTGCCCATCAGTGCCTTCAGGTGGCAAAGTTAATGACAGGTATGTTGTGACTGGTCCATATATAAAGGAAAGGAGGGGAAAGGAAAAAGGAAAGGAAGGGATGGTAATGAAAAAAAGAAAGTTTTAGGTAAGCTTGGATACCATTTTCTGTTCCATATTTGATAAGTATCAAGGGGTAAGATATGGCTAGACCCTCACAGTGTCATATTCACTGGAATGACCACCAGCACAGGGAAGGGAGAGGAGGTGACATAGCTACCCTCTTGGAACAGGTATGTGGCCACTCAATGGCAGCTTGGCTGCAAAGCTCCACCCCACCATACTGCAGCAGCTCTTATGATTACAATGTCCTCTTTACCATGAATGAAGCATTCTTTGATAGATGCCTTCCCTGTTTTTCATACATCTATTTTTCTGCATTTTTGGAAGGCAAGAGCCTTGTGTCCTCTCAGCCAGCAATTCCTAACTATGGGTCCATCTGCCCATTATTGTTTGCTACCTGATAACTGAAGGAGCCTTAACCTTAGTTGCCCAAGCACTTCCTCCCTAGAGTGACTTTGCATGGTGCCTCAACAGAACACCTGAAAAATTACCATCATCTCTAAAACCTGACTTAATGAGTAAAATTCCACCTGAATCTTTCATGTGACTATGGTCTTCTACCTTCACATAGCAAAATACATCCTGAAGATGAATTTGGCTTTATTTATTGATTATATATGATGTATTTATTTGTCAAATTATGAATAATTACTTACTAGATAAATATAAATAGCTCTAGGATACATTGCAACAACTGCTTAACAGCACCTGGCAGCCTAGATCTGAGCGTCTGTAGTAGGGAACCCCACTAGCCATTATTACTTCTTTAAACGAGACAGACTCTTAATCTCAGTGGGGTTGCAGAGACATAAATAACAGAATAACTTACCCAAGATTTTTTAATTCAGCACAAAAGCATGTAAAACCTGTGTTTACTGAACAATAATTTGAATACATTGTGAAAGCAAGGCACGACTCAACAAATATATGAACCTTATTTAATTCCATAGCCATTAATGTACAAAGTAAACAGCATTTTCTTCTCTACTGCATGCTGACATCCTATAAATTATTGTCAGATAATCTGAAGTCAATTATTTGCAATTACTGAAAATTAGAAAATCAGAGCATGAAATGTGGGCTTGATTTTTCACTTGAAAATAAACAGATAGGATGGATTTATGAAAGGCCAAACAAAAAAATGATGTAAACAACGGTGTGACTGATTTCTGGGCAATTTCGACCATTGCTCTAGGAGCCACAGTGTTGTGGTTTAACCCCAGCAGGCAGCTAAACACCACCCAGCAGCTCACTCACTCCTTTCCAATGGGATGAATGAGATTATCAGAAGGGTAAAAGTGCAAAAATTCATGGGTGGGGATAAAGACAGTTTAATAATTTTTAAAAGGAGGGGAATAAAAACAGCAGTGAGAGAGTGGAAAAAAAACAAACCCAAGAAAAAAACAGTGATGCAAAAGAAACAGTTGCTTACCACCGACTGATGCCCAGTCTGTCCGAGAGCAAGGGCAGCCCCTGCCAGTCTCCACCCTCATCCAGTTTTATTGCTGAGCACACTGTCATGTGGTATGGAATATCCTTTTGGCCAGTTGGGGTCAGCTGTCCCAGCTGTGCCCCCTCCAACTTCTTCTGCACCTCCAGCCTACTCAGCAGGACAGTCTGAGGAACAGAAAAGGCCTTGATGCTGTGTAAGCACTCCTCAGCAGTAACTAAAACATCCCTGTGTTATCAACACTCTTTTCATCACAAATCCAAAACATAGCCCCATACCAGATACAATGAAGAAAATTAACTCTGTCCTGACCAAAACCAGCAGACACAGAATGACTGTGAAAGAATTATCTTTTAATTGTACAACTTCATTAAAAAATAATAACTATAAGGTAAGTAGTTAGTATTTTTTGAGTTTTGATAGCAAGATAATTATGTAGTCTGGAGAGCAGCAGAAGAGAGACAACAGGAGCTACTGAAGTACTAAATTACCTAGGCTACCTAGGCTTCTTGCATAGCAAATTGAGGAGAGGCTTTTGCCAAAAATGCTTCCCAGCACTGCAGTAAGCCCTGCCCTAAAGTGTTCCTGGTAAAATCTCTCTCTTAATACAGCTGGACAGCTGAGGGCATCTTGAGTGATATAAGCTGAAGGCTGTAAACACCCCACAGTGCTACATTTAGCACTATTTAAAACCTTGTGAAAATAATTGTTTGTTTCTAAATCTGGCAGAACTACCTGTTATTGAATAACACCTCTATGCTGTAGTAGTTGAAGCTAGAAAAAAACAAAAGCGATGCATTCAAAAGAGAAGTTCAATGCAAATACAAGGGATGCAGTAACAATTAGAGTTGATCATCAATTTCTTTAGGAAGTTTCAGATGAGATGATTATGGTGGGATTTCATCAGAATAAGTAAAAGAACTGTATTTCAGTCACATTGGTTTTGTCCTGGACAACGTAATAGTTATCAAAATCACATTCAATGGCTAACAGGGAAAACCTCACAGCAAAGAAGATAATCTGCTGCAGGAGAACTTAATCCTTTCTTTTTTTGCTAGACATTCCATAAAAGGGGAGTTAGGAAGGCTTTGCAGTGGTTGATAGAGTCAGTTATCACTCCTTTTCTGTTGTACGTGACAGAGAATGCAGTTCACAGACTAAAGAAAAATACAGTTCTTCTGTAATCACAGTTTTCCTGATGTCATCACATCATTTTGGTGTCCTTCATGGGAATTCAATCCCAAGTACACAACCCTTAAAAACCTGTTGCTGACATGAGCTTTTATGATTCCTTGATAGGAAATGTGAGGAGTCATAAGACTCCTAACACTACAGGCTCTGATATAAATCAGGCAGAAACACTGAAAAGAAAGCTTATCGCTTTAACAGATTCGTAAAAACTTCCAGTTTCAGGAGTATTTTCTGTAAGCTGAAGTATAAGCACGGAAGCCACAATATCTGGTTCCTGTCTTGGTAATAGATTTATTGCCTTCTTTTTGGTAAATGATCTAAATTCAGACCATCTGAATGAGTCTCAGCTAGAAACAAGTAAGCTACTACTTTCCACCTCACAAAAGCTTTCTAAGATGCAATAAATTTATATTTGCAAAACAATTTGAAATCTTCACATGGGAAGAACAACCTTCTTATTATGTGTGTTGTAGTACATTGATATATTAAGATAGCCTGATGAACCATTACATTTTTTATATTTCTTTATTAAATGATGCTGCACCATAATTATTGCTTCAATCAATGAAAGAGGATATGAATATGCATGCTAAAAGGAAAAGCGTAAGTAATGTATGCAAAATGTTTGTTCATTAAATCTAATTAATCTCCCTGTATAAAGAACACACTGAAAAGTACTACAGCTAAAACAATTGTGACTGAAATCACTTATTTGTGAGATTCTATATTGCACCCTGCAAAGGCATCTCGAGCTCCTAAGGTTAAACAGTAGTGCTAAGAGAGACCTTAAATATATTTATGCTCAGAGCTGATCAGCCATGGTGCTTGGTGAAACAGCCCTGACTGGACATTTATGCCCAGTCCAGCCTCTGGGGACCAGCTCAGGGTGACAGAATATGGGGCTGCAGGTGTCCTTTCAGTGCTAACAGGAGGAAAGGGAAAGCAGGAATTCTCCTGTGCAGAAGCACTGTGCAGGCGATTAGAGCTCTTTGCTCTATATCACTAGAATAAGATGCATTAACTGCATTGTTGGGTAGGCTGTGTGCCCTGAGGAAGGTGACAAACCAACGTGTTGCTCTAAAATGACCAATATATCACCAAATCAAGCAAAAGCCTCTCACGTGAGCTCTTTGACTCAGTGATGCACACATGCACAGCATTATCTTATTTTCTTTCAGAACAATTAAAAGATAATAAACACATGACATATAACATAAGCCAGATTCTAGCCATGTTTGCTGTTAGCTGTCATGAATTTCTTGGCTCGCTGTTGAGATGTGTGAGTTTGAGGCTGTGAGTGCAAAGAAGCGTGGTGTTGAGCCATTCCTCATAGTCAGTTAATCATCCCAGAGAGATCTGGCGGCTGCAATGACCAGGCAGCTTCCCTCTATAAATGTTCAGGGACTCTCAATCATTTCATGCTGACATTTAATACCACAGAAATTGAGGGAATAGGGGGGAAAATTCTGCTGCTATTTTCTGAAAATATCAACTGAGTAATTATCAGATATCAAAATCCCTATTAATATATCAAAGTCAGTTTTTCAAGTTCTTCACTGTGTCTCCTTCTGTGCTTCAGCAGCCACTCAGATCCAGATGCTGCTCGGCATTTGGCTTTCAGAATCAGAAACCTAACCATGAAGATAAACTCAGACTCCCTCTTATACATGTAACCAGCCACAAAAATTATAGAACCAGGATGCTATCCTAAGAAATAAAAGCTTCTGGTTTTCACATTATTGGTTGAAAGAGTCCTTTCTTCATGCTTTCCCTTAATGTTGGCTTCTAACTGTTATACAAAACTCAGTGGATATAGTGTCCTTCACTCATGAGCTGCCTTCTACTCTGGAATGAAAGTCACTTTCACAAGCAATGAAGCTCACCTGAGAAATCTCAAATCTCTCAGCAATTTGATGCCTGCAGTCTCTGAAAAATCAGGTTATGAACAGATTATCACCAATGATGACAAGTATTAAGTATGATTATACCAACAGAGGCAAAAAGGCTTTTAAAAGGCCTGGCAAGCATTTAGGAACTTAGCTGGGAGACAGCATAAAAAACACTACCACATTCTGCTACTCTAAAATCCCGGAAGTCTCTGAGAAACCAGCTTATGAAAGTTGCAATATTATGGTTTTTTTGAACCATTTATTCCTCTTCAAAGATATTTTCACTGTAGGAGCAGCTGAGGTGAATGCCTATGTTTCTGACCCACAAGGCATAGGGAGTGGCACAGTTGTAGCAATGCAAAAGAAACCAAAAACAAACGAGGCACATACATGCTGATCTGTCTAATCTCTTCTCCAAAATCATTGTTCTTATTAGCTGATGCATGCAAACAAATAAAAACTTCTGTCATTTGCATTTTAAATGGGAAGACACTCATAAATTGCTCCACATGGAGGACGGATGCAATGCAGCCTTTCAGTCATTATGATATTGGTATTCATAAGCAGCTGATTCCAATTAGCAGTTTTAGATAAACAGAATAATGGATATAAGTACAAGTGACACTCTTCCTTTTGTCTATTTACACAGAAAGCCAGACTTGCTCGAATTCGTGCAGCAAAGAGCGGGAGTGCTAATGCCTACATGCAGAGCAAACGAAATGGCTTACTAAGTAACCAGCTGCAGCAGGTAATGTTTTTATATCCTCCACTTCCAGAGTAACAGCTTAATGACAGCCCAGCAGTAGCTTATTCTATTTATCACCAGGGCAAGTCAGCTTGGGTCTTTAAGCAATGTTATCTTTAGAGGCAGATTACGGAAGGATAAATTGGGCAATTACTATTGTTAAAGGAAGCTTATAAGAGTCAATGACAGGTATTGAAAGTTGAGGGAAATGGCTAGATAGAAATGTTGGATTCAAATGTAACCCACATTTTTACAGTTAGATCCGGTAGAAGACCTTATTGGGAAAGTACACAGTGTTTGCCTCTTAGGAGGTAGGTTGGCTTTATATCATTTGGCTTAGGTGGAACATGGGTGACAAAAACAGGCTTCATCCTTAGTGAGGGAAAGAGGTAGCTCTGGGGTACTGTTTGCACAGAGGGGTGTTGCAGAGTGAAAAGTGTTCCCTAGAAGCACCTACTTTGCTCTAAGGAGAATCTTGGAGGTCGTCTCAAACCTGTTGAAATCTAATGCTACCTGGAGCAGATTATCCCCATACCCCTGCCGAGAAATCCAGGACCAGCAGCAGGAGCCATGAGCAGCAGCTGGGGCTGGGATCCACAGCGACCCACATTGCTGGAGACAGCCCCTTGGCTGCTTGGAACTGCAGCCAGCTGAGAAAGACTGAAGACACAGTGTTTTCTAATCCCTGCCATTTTTCTGGCATTTAGGCAGTTCCCTGAGGGATACAGGAAGGCTTTCATTCCTCTATGCCCTTTCTGTTCAATATGTGTTAAAAAGCCGAATGTTTTAACCTATAGCCAGAAGAGGAGGAAGAGGCTGTCCGTCCATCCGGTCTAGCACAAAAGATGAGCAGTCTAAGCCCTCGCTTCCTCTTCTGCTTGAAAGAACTCAAATCTTTGAACTAAAAGGACACCAAATACCTTAATTGCCATGCAGATTTTAAATATCCCAAAGTTGAATTGTAATCTTTCCTATTATCCCACTTCCTCCCCTGTTTAGTTTTTTGCTTTCTAGTGAATAAATATGAAAGCAATTAATAAACAGTGGATGCTTTCTACTTAATTCTTCATTCTGTGTAAGTAACATCTGCTATACGCTTTCCAAACTCAGCAGATTGGGATCACTGACATGAATTTTTGTGTGAGCAGTAATACCACTAATTCTTTAGTGCTATGAAGTGATCCCAGGACGACAACTATGTTTAATTTCCTTCAAATGAGGCACATTCCCCGGGAAAAAAGATATTTTAATGTCACTTAAATTTATGATAATTTTAACTATGAGTTGATTCAACATCCAAAGCTTACACGCTGATTGCACTTGTAAATTGTACTATTCCGTCTATGCATAATAAACCTAAGATTGAAACATTTAAAAGGATATGCAAGGGAAAGAAAGAAAATATTATGATTAAAAAAACAAACAAGCAAAAGAAAACTCAGGTCCAAAATTATTTGGGTTACACTATGTAGACGAAGCATTGCAGTTATGCTACCATGTACAATCCAGATTAATTCTGATCAAATATTTGGATAAGAGCCCTCTTGTTCACAAACGAGAATAATACAGAGTTCTATGTATTAACAGTCCTCCAGTGAAGAAGAACAGGCCTTTGTTAGCAAATCTGGCTCTTCCTTTGAAACACAGCACCACCACCTGCTTCACTGCCTGGAAAAAACTACGGTAAGAAAAAAGAACTGTGTTTTCCTGTGAACTCCAACACCAGCCTAGTTTTGAATGTTTTCAGTATTTCTTCTAATTAATAAACCCTTATATGAAAGCAGTTAACTGGGAAGAAAAGCCATTTTATCTCATTTTAAGGCCTTATACCCACTGCATATAAATAACGGAGATCCTGGATGAGAGCTTCATCCTGGGTGAAAGACAGCAGCATCAGTGAGATGACATCAGAATAGCCAAGCTGTATATGTGACCTTCAGTATAGTTTTTGTATACTATATAATGTCACCATTCGTACTTTTCTGCAGTACAGTTCATAAAACACAATTTGTAATCCTTACACATTTAATACTCAGTGCAGTCAAAGCAAGTTTTTGCCTGAGCAAATGTTGGTCTTCTGTACAGAGAGAGTTGCTAAGTGTTTCCTCGGTCACGAATGCAATTCTCACTGAAGTGACTGCAAAAGAGGATCCCCAAGCATCCTATTTGGAAACTTCAAGTGCTTAATCCAGATGCAGATGCAAAGCTTCAAAGTCTTTTGGCTTCAGTTTAGATGCTGAGATCCCTGTAGAAATCACTGATGTAATTCATAACAGCCCAAATAAGCTCATCAGATATGAAAATCCCTATAAATCAAAAGGACTTATTATATCTTTTCCCTGGTCAATACCTGATAATTATACAGCCATAAAGGGTAGTAAACTACAGCAGAGTTGTGATTCAGTAATAACTAAGCACCATGTTTACTCATGGTAAATTTCTGGACAGATAACATTGTAGCAATAACTCTAATACTTAATTTTACTTTTTTCCCCCTTCTATTATTTCCTAAGAAAGCTAAGAACAGAAGTATTATTTATACTGAATCTAATCTTTGTAGATTTGGGAATTTCACATAGAGCATGCTAAAATTATCTCCTTGTATATGTTTTTGTGGGGGTTATATTACTGTGTATAATTTACCTTGTATTGTAGGTAAGTTGGTCAACATGCAGTAAACCACCATTTACATCTAGAATCATAGAATCACAGAATCACAGAATCTAGTTTTTTAAGTTTCAGTTGTATGTAAAATTATATTTCTTCTTAAGTTTTGTATACATAGTGGAACTTCATGCTATAGTGTCTTATCTTTATAGTCTAGTTTTAGATCTTCATAAAAGACCCAGTAATGCTTCTGCTGTATTTGATGAAGAACAAAGTGAAGGTCTTTCTGCTCTTTCTCAAAAAGAAAAAAAAAAAAAAAAGAGAGGGAGATTAAAAGGTTTGCCCACAACAGACATTGCTAAATTAAAATATAATGTTGTATATGTATAATTTAAGGTGTATATATATCATTTAATCTCCTTTCAACAGCATTTACTGTAAATAAAAGTGCCCAGTTGTTATATCACTTAGTAACATGTCATCCCACAGGTGTTTATGTCTTCTCCATTCTTATGTTTGGAGTATTCATTTTTATATAATGTGCCGTAAGACAAAATATCTTGCTTCCCATTCAGATTATAATGTGGGGTTTTTCACAAGATTCAAGCTGAGTCTTTATGGAACATTTTTGAGACATTTTGTAGTAGAACCTGTTAAGAGCAATCTGTCTTACAAATTGTTCCACAGTTGAACATTACAAACATATTTCAAAACCGTAGTAGGAGCCACAGGTCTCATCAAACTCTCATAGAAATAATAGAAAAAAATTCTATTCATTTGGTGGGAGCTGAATTTGGCTCTTAAACTTTCACATTTAATCTAATCATAATGGTGCAATATGTGAGCCTATTCTTTTTTTCTTTTTTCTTAAACAGAGATTTTAAAAATAAAAAAAAACAAACAACAGACTAAGTCTATAAAGGAAGTATTATCTTCTTTACTAAATTTGCATAGAATCTATGTTCTTTTTCCCTTGTTTGTTGGGTCCTGCTACTGGTACTGAGTTCACATGACACCTGAACACAAAAATGTATGCAGGGATTTCATGTTGTATTCTGCAGATCATGCATTCCTAAAATTTTAGCAGGAAGATGAAATTTTGGGCCCTCAACTTGTGTAATCTGATCCAAGTTGCTGGTTCATGGTATAACAGCAAGGGTGAGGTGCTGCTTTAGCCTCTAATTATCCTTTGAAATAGCATTTGGTATAAGCATCAGTCTAGATGATACTAAACAAAGACATAATTTCTCTTTTCTGGCACCTTAAAGTTGATAAGATAAGATCTCTTCCACTCTAAGAAATGTAGAGTGGGCAACGTTATGGAATTCTGTGAAAATTACATTAATAATGTAAAATAATTGCACTGAAAGTTATATTTTACAGGCTACTTTTAATTAATTTAAGAACAGTTAATTAATAAGTATAATCAAATCCATTAACTTGAGGCATTATATTGTTTCAAAATGTTTCCAGTCTGTATTAAAAGTTCACTTAATAACCTTATTTCACAGACCCAACAAATTGAATTCTTGTTGGTTGCTCCATAAAAGTTTTAGGAAGCGCAAAATTACTTTTAATTGGAAAATTAGCAGAGTTCTTGGCAACATACTCCAAGCCACTGAACGTAATCTAAAGATGGCAATTAGGTCACTCTTCTCTTTGAATTTTATGTCCACTGTGCAATCACATTCAAAATCTTGATTGTGACTGACATATCCCTTATAGAAATTAATTTTCAAGAAAGTTCTTTCTTTCCATATCACTTGAAATTGGCATTTTTCAACACCACTCTATTTCACACAATCTTATGTCTGAGTGAAGAATAGAGGAAATGGAAGTAACAATAGTTCACCTATAAAAGTATTTCCATTTGTTTTAAACACCTGGCCACAGTTGTTACTCTGCTTACTTTGTTCACATGTTTTATATTAGCACTGTATTGTAATTCTCCTGAAAAACATCAGCACCTTTCCAATTAGTGCATCATTCTTCAGGGGAGGAAATATTTTTTCTCATTCTAATATATAAACATGCAATAGGTCAACAAATAGGAAATGAGTGAGACTAGGTAGAGTCTACAACAAACCAGATCATGCTCCTTAAACCATTCCCCTAAACCATTCTCAGGATATGCAGACTGATTCCAGCAGCAACTGGAATTTTTTTTTAAAAGAGGCTTTCTCAAATTGAAACTCACATTCACCCAAATGTGAACACACCTTAATCTATGCTTAGTTCGGCTGCTACTTTAAAATCACTGTAAAAATTCCTACCCACTCTTTCACACTGTTTCACACTCAAAGAAAATGGGGAAATCACGTCTGAGTGTGAAACTCTCCCTGATCACCTACTGAGTCAATGTAAACTGGCCGTTTGCATGAATTTGGATTCAGCTCTATGACAACCCTGTAAAACTACTGTCTATGCTGAGATTAAGCAAAAATTCCATTAATAAAGAGTACTTCATGCAATTAAATGCTCAGGCTTCCAAACTGCATTTGATATATCCATCTACTGTAATTAGGAACTTTTTGGATGCTTTTAAATAACTATCTCATTTCCTCTAATCAAAACTTCTATTTGATTGAATCTTTTTCTTTTACATAGATGCATACCTCAAAATACAGTTTCATATCCTGATTTCTAACACATAATTAAAAAGGAAGGTTTATAAACTCATCTGGAAAATATTTATGAATTTTCTTGTATTATAGTTCAATATAATAAATCTTATTTATTTCCAAATTACATTTAGAGCACTTAGATAAGCACCACTTGCATTTTTATTAATAATCCCATATTTTGTGGCCCTTCATAGATTATACAGATATTTATTGTGCAAACTACATTACAAGCATGTGCTATTTCACAAAATAATGTGAATTAACATTTTCTTATTTAGAGCTCTGAGTGTTTTCTTCCAGTGTTTCTATTTGTATTGGTATTCAGCACAGGCTAATATGGGCTAAACACTATAATCAAGAATAAGCTGTCAAACTTCCCCATTTAATTCAGTTGTGTCAATTTAAGCCTTTGAACAATCATGATTAATGTGTTCACTTTAATTATCTTTCTGTGTGTGCTTTGTCCCTTTGTTGGATTCTTCTGGGCTAGAACCATGAGTTTGTGGATGAGCAAGTCTATGAAGAGAGCTGTATGGAGGTTTCCACCGTCAATAGACCCCCCAGCCACAGCCCCTCTCTCTCATCTCAACAAGGTGTTACCAGCACTTGCTGCTCACGAAGACATAAAAAGACTTACCGCATCCCAAACACCACCATCACTGGCAGCCGCCCAGGCAGTGTGCAAGAGCTCAGCACCATCCAGATCAGATGTGTGGAGAGGACACCTCTGTCTAACAGGTACTTCACATGCATCAGCACACCAAGAGCTGAAGCCCCTTTCTTCATTAGAGAAGGTAGAGGTGTTGTGGCCTCCATAGGTAGGCTGGGAGGCTAAAGATGAAAGTCAAATAGTCATCCAAAAAACAGACACTAGTACTGAAACATCCTGCAGTTAGTTTGGTCCAACCTTAATCCAAGATAACAGAATAGTCTCTCTACATCCACTTCTGCCCTCTCATGCCCTCCCCACAAACTACTGTTTATATTTGCACCGAATAACATCCAAGGAACCCAAACTAAACAGAGCACCAAATAATATATGTCATGGATGAATAATTAACAAGAAAAAATTAGCATAGAAAAATGTGCAATTCAGACACATGAGATGAGCAAGTAAGAAAAGAAAGAAAGGTCTGTCCCTGCTGTTTCTACCGGTTTGGTTCAGAAGCATAGGACAAATGAGACTTCCTTGCATTTCCACAGAGCAGAGAAATAAAAAATTATTCTCAGAGTCCTAAGTGTAATAGTCATAAGAAAGACTCTTCTAAATAACACATATGAAATGGGTAAGAAAAGTATATTTCATAGTTCGAGGAGTTATTACAAAAGTGAGGAAACTGAGAGTTTGTAATTTACTGAACATCTCCGTACTCTCATAAGTAAACCATTTGGCTTTCAGGGATATTATATCCAAACACCACCCCTGAAAATACAGCAAAGGTCTCAGGGGACTCAGAAGTGTTTTCTATTGAACTCAAACATGCCACCATTTAAAAAAGAAACATTTTCAGCACTAGTTGCTATAGAGATTGTCTTGCCAAGTTACATTTTGAGTAGCTTGCTTTGTATGGTTACTAGGTTTGGATTTCACTTCCACGAACAAGCCAGCAGCTTGTAGGTACTGAAGTTTTTCAGCTGTTGTGCAATGAGGCCCTCCTGGCCAGCACAGAACTCCAATGTCTTAGCTTTTCAGGAAGTATTCTGCCTGGATCCACCCTTTCTCTCCTAGAGAGGACTTTCCTGCACCACACTTGCAGTCACAGAGTATGTAAGCACTAGCTTTGTGCTAAAAACCAAGATAAAAATACTAGCACAAAATGACAGTCTCACCTCAAAACGATCTGAAGTTTAGAAGTTTCTTATGATGCTGAGGTATTGCAGCAACTCCAGGAACACATTGACCTTTATTTGTGCCTATATCACTGTGTCTTATTCCTGAGGTTACATAATATGCAAAATGTTCTTAAATAAGCATGGCATGGAGGAATTGGTAGGAGACTGGGACTACCCTGTAGTTTCCACTCTCCTGCATGGCAAGTCGTTGTGGTATGCAAAGATTGCTCTCTAGGGAGCAGCTCAAATGCTTCCCCTGCTCAGAAACTTTTAGAAGTGCTGAAATGGTGGGAAGGAAGGGAGAAAGAGGCCTGTCTATGGACATAGCCATGGACCACCTCCTACGAGAGGGTGGGTGATGGGGTGCAGAGCGGTGGGGTGGTGGTGCTTTGCACCTCTGAGCTTTCTAACAGAGCAGGATGGAGATGCCTTGCTGAGGGCGTGGAATCAGGCACACAAGAGGTTTGCAGTAATGTGGACTTTCTTTCTTCATGGATTTTTGTTTCTTCCTCCAGCCGTTCCAGCTTAAATGCCAAAGTGGAAGAATGCGTTAAACTAAACTGTGAGCAGCCTTACGTCACTACAGCAATAATTAGCATCCCAACACCTCCAGTCACCACACCTGAAGGAGATGATAGGCCAGAGTCTCCTGAGTATTCGGGAGGAAACATTGTCAGAGTATCTGCTTTATAAAATAAGGAATTATTTATAAATTAGCATAAAGACCACTTGCAAGCTGAGCTTGAGCAGTGAGATATGAGTTGCAAGGAATGAGAGAGCTGACAAAGACAACGCCCCTTGACATGTGCGCCAGCAGCCGCAGAGCGAGAGGTTCGGGAGAAACAAAATACTTTGTGGGTTTTGGTGTCATAGTGTGTGAACCAAAAGGAGTTTCTTACCCCTTGTTCGAACTGACACACGGTGGAATCTTCTGTGACCATCCTGACTTACTATATGAGCACAATGAAATGTCCCCATTGATGCTTCTTCTTATCATGAGAGCTCTTTTTAGAAAAACAAAAAACACAAAACAAAAAATAGAAACAAACCTGTGTTCCTGCTGAATGCAAAACAACGAGAAACATTTTGATAACGTGTCTTTTTTTTTCCTGTTAATAAACCACAAACTTGTTGAGGAACTATCAAAAAATGAAAGAAAAAATGCTCATATGAAATACGTTTGTACTGACTGAAAGAACTAGAACCATAATGCATGCTGAAATTATTTGGAGCTGTGATCTCAGTTTACTTTTGTTGTTTTTCAGATTAGGCATGATAAAATATTACTGTAGAAAGGGGCATTTCCGTGCACTTACAACAAGCTGATTGTTAATGTTCCATGGTAGTTGTACAAATAACTTCCCTTTGAAAAATGCAGTATTTCTTATTCAAACACTCATTAGTGAACTGAAGGTGTTCAGTTTGTTCAATATTTACTATTGTTTTATCTTGCTTCCTAGGTACTGTTACAACTGCAATAAGTCATTGTACACCTGTTGTATCAGGAATCAGGATTTCTTTTTTTTAAGGTATTTTACACAACTTCATCTGCACTATAAACTTATCATAGCAAACATTTAAATAATGTTACAGCCAAACCATGCACCACAAATGCACTATTCAGTCATTGTTATTTTTGTCCACTGTCCTCAATTTCTATGACAGTTTGTTGCCCACTCCAACATTACCATGTCATTTGCGATTTCAAAGCTACTGATGTCACAGTCCTTTCTTCCATAGATATCTTATCTGCTTCTGTATTTTGAGAACAAATCTCTCACCCCAGTGTACTGTTACAGGATCAATCCTATTTCAATTAAAATTACCACAAAAGTGGTTTTGGAATCAGCTAGCACTTATCCCCAAACCTTCCTTGTTGACATTCTGCAGCATCCAGAGTATTAGCTGCGCTGGAAGACAAAACACATTCAGTAAAAACGATGGCTAAATTCTAGTTGCAATTATCTGTAAATTTGCATCCTAAAACTTGTTTGAGAATTTATATTAATTACCTAAGAACACTGATAGAATAATGGATTGTCTCCCAAAGCTATAAAAATGTAATTGATTTCAATTGGAATGTGCCTACACGGGCAAGCCTGAAAGCTAAATATGAAGGCTTTACTGCTTAAAGTTTTTTGCTTAATTTTTAAAAGACTTTGATGTTACCAGAAACCTTTATGATAAAAAGTCTAATTTTCCTTCATAAGAGTGCGTTAGATGTATCACAATGCTTCTATATACATGACATACCATACATCATATACATCAAACATACATGGAATAAGTGCATATCAATACATACATATATACATCAAAAACACTGGATCAGAAATAATTGCATGTCTGCAAAATAAAATATGCATATAAATCAAAAGGCTCAGTGCATTAGATACCATTACAATAAATTATTAACACAGTTATTTAATAGTTTGAGTAGTATATGTTTCAGTACAGTATTTGCTAGCATTCTACTGACCTGAAAATCTACATTAAGAGAAAACACCCACTAAAAGCTGAAACTTGTTGATGATACACTTTTTACTGCACACAAATACTGGTCTTTTTCTCTACCTGTCAACAAAGATTGGAGAGTTGATGATGGGCTATCATTTTACAGTATATACACCAAAATACAACAATGTCACATATTAGAATTAAACTGCAATTAAACAGAGTATAAAATGTCATCCACTACTCTATTTTCTTACTGTTTACCTATTCAGAAGCTTGGTTAATTTGCAGTTGACTTCCCACTTTTTCTGCAAATCAGAATAACCTCTTCATTCTAAACTGAGCTTCTACATTTCTTCCAAACCTTAACAGAGAGCAGAAGTGCAGGCGGTCCCTCTGACCCAGAGAAGCACTCCTTCTGAGGAACTCTGCAACCTGATGTTGCTTTCATCTCTCTTACCCTGTTGGAACATCGCAGTAGACCTGCTGAAACTTGTGGGTTAAATAAGTTTTAACAGGGTTTAAAAGAGAGGCAGAAATGGACCCAGAGTTTTCACTTGCATCCTACTTCTACCCATGGTTACTCATACAAAAAATGGCTTTGTCCCCACCTTTTGCCATACAACTATTGATGCAAAAACTGCCTTGATATTAGCAATCAACACCAACAACTTCTTTATGCCACATGGTATCTCTTGACTACTTATATCAGGTAAATAATGCAAACAGCAGTTACTAAACCCACTTTGGGACAGACTACATACAACCCACAAAACCTACTGACTCCATCAGGTCATGTGTCTTTTAAAATCTCTTTATTCTCTTTTTCATATGGACTAAAAAGAATGCACTACAGCAATACACTTGCATAAGTTACACCCCTGAAGCAACTTGTACTTTCATTTTTAAAATGAAGCTTAAGGAATAATTTAGTATGATTTTGCAGAATTCCAGTCCTGTCTCCTATTGCCATTATGTCACATGCAAAATCATTCATTTATTCTGAATTTGGGAAATACACATTCTTTTGGTGTTTTAGGTGATTTAAATGCTGTTTTGGTAGTGAATGACTGTTGATGACTGTGTAAAATGCATCTGTACTGTACATGAAATGTAATTATTTCTGTGTATCATACAAAGAAACCGAGGTTGTTGTTTTGACAATTTTGTTTGACAGTCATATATCGTATTTCAGAAGGCAGCATAATACATGCATTATGCTGAATAAATAGACATTTGAGGAATATTTAAATAAAACATCTGCATGCTTGAATGGGTCAACCTGGTTTTGCAATAACTTATTATGGAACTTTTTTTTCCTTAACAAGATTCAAGGAGCACTAAATCTGAGGGCAATGGACATCTCCAACACTAATTCTAGGCAAGCCATGAATGCATCAAAACCATACCAGAGCCACCAAGACAAGGATGCTGCAGCTCTTTAACACAGAGCTGCCCTTCTCCTGTGTGAGTGGCCATCACCTGACACTTCCCTGACTGCAGCAGCAGAAGAGAAAATTTGGACATTAAGTTATTTCCAGCAATATAAAATCCACCCCTTTGTCTGTACTTTTAAATGTATTTGCTATGTTTTCAATTCGTCCAGACACTGATTCTTCTGCTGAACCTCCCAGGCTGCAGAGCCCCGTCAAACCTGTCATCAAATTCCCTTGATAAACTATTAGTGCACAGATGAGATCAAACCCCTTCTGTAGTATAACAGTGGGTAACAACATACGGTGGGTCCCTTGCAACAGGTGACTGGCAGTGAAGATGATGCTGATCTGTCAGCTGTTTATACCATGGCACTGGCACATGTGATGGCCACCTCTGCCAGGAGCTGAAGAGGTAAAAGTAATATCTGCCTGTGAACCACCCCAGAGCATTTGTAAGGAAAATGACTGTCCTCCTATAAAATGGCTGCCAGAGACAAACAGAAAGCCTGTACTTTACATTTTGAGGTTTTGGATGTACTCAGTGTGGAAACACAGTCACAGCCAAGAGCAGGCTTTTGCAGCAGAGAGCACGGTGCCACCTCAGCTGCTCCAGGGAGAAGGGTGGCTTTCAGAGAGGAAACTGGTCTGGAGGAGGATAAAATAGTGAAATCACAGGATCATTAAGTTAGGAGCATATGCTCTTTTTCCTGCATCTGGGGTCCACCAGGACTCTTATTTTCCCATTGACATGGAAACATCTGAAGATTATGAGGTGTTCTGGAATAGCAGTCCACTGATGTGATATGTAAACATGCAGCTAAAAGAGCAGTCAGAAGTGAATAAAACATTTAGAATGACAAAGTCTGTAAGATATACATAATTACTTGGACAGCTTAGTTTCTTACCTGACAGCATTATCTGTTTATCCCCTTTTAAGGTACTCATTTTCATAGTAGCTATGCACAAGAAACAACTGAAGGTGGGCGAGCACTGAATAAAAAGCAAGTAGATGCATAAAAATCCTGAATTATTTAGGACATAATGAATTTTTTAAATGAAATATAGTCAATTATACACAATTTTTAAAGTTTTAGATATAATATCACTTCAATAATAGCAATTGACATGAATTAAACAGAATATTTGTGGTGGGTTGACCCTGGCTGGAGGCCAAGTGCCCACCATAGATGCTTTATCACTCTCCTCAGCTGGACAGGGTAGAGAAAATACAGTGGAAGGCTTGTGGGCCAAGATAAGGACAGAGAGAAAATACTCAGCAATTACCGTCATGGGCAAAACAGACTCAACTTGGGGAAAACTTAGTTTAATTTATTACCAATCAAATCAAAGGAGAATAATGAGAAATAAAACTAAATCTTCAAACACCTTCCCTCTACTGCTCCCTTCTTCCCAGGCTCAACTTTACTCCTGATTTTCTCTACCTCCTCCCTGCCAGCAGCATAGGGGGATGAGAAGTGATGGTTGTAGTCCATCACACACTGTCACTACTGCTCCTTCCTCTTCAGAGGGAGGACTCCTCATACTCCTCCCTTGCTCCAGTGTGGGGTCCCTCCCACAGGAGACAGTCCTCCACAAACTTCTCCAATGTGAGTCCTTCCCACAGGCTACAGCTCTTAATGAACTGCTCCAGTGTGGGTCCCCCACAGAGACACAAGTCCTGCCAGCAAACCTGCTCCAGCGTGGTCTTCGCACAGTGTCACAGCCTCCTTCAGCCACATTCATCTGCTCCAGCATGGGGCCCTCCGCAGGCTGCAGGTGGTTAGCTGTTCCACAATTAAACTCCATGGGCTGCAGGGAGACAGCCTGCCTCATCATGGTCTTCACCACAGGTTGTAGGGGAATTTCTGGTCCAGTGCCTGGAGCACATCCTCCTTCACCTTCACTGACCTTGGTGCCTGTAGAGTTGTTTCTCTCATATATTCTCGCTCCTCTCTCCAGCTGCAGTTACCATTGTGCAGAAGTTTTTTCCCCTTCTTAAAATGTTATCACAGAAGTGCTATCACCACTGCTGAAGGACTCAGCCTGGGCCAGCAATGGGTTCATCTTGGAGCCAGCTGGCATTGGCTCTATCAGACATGGGAGAAGCTTCTAGCAGCACCTCATAAAAGCCACTCCTGTAGCCCCTCCACTACCAAACCCTTGCCCAATACTATGCTTTTGTGGTAAAAACTTTTAAAACTATTTAAAATCCCTTCCTCCATCATATTTAACCGCATAGTTGCTGTGAGACCAACAGCCTTTCTTTTTAATGTTTATCCTTTATATATTCCTTTATATTTATGGGTTGCCTTCACAAAACGAACTGTTATAAAGAACAGAAAATGTAGTTATGTTTCTTTCAGAAAGCCTTGTCATACCACCTGCTGGCAGATGAATCTTGTCCAAAGACCAGGATTGATGAATTTTGCCTCTCGGACTTTTTTGATCCCCATACTCCCAAGTCAGGACTGTGTGAAGCTCAGCTCCACAGCTACAGGCACAGTCCCACAGACTGCATATGATTCACTCAGCTGAACAGAAACACCTGATGCAGGCAGGAGGTGGCCCCTTTTCTAACACAGTTGCTCTCCTCGACATCAAGTAATCTGTGAAAAATGCTAAGAAGCAGCTCCATAGTTGCTTGCTGCAACAAAAAAGATTTGATTCATTACAGTTTATGCTGCAGAGAAGAACACACCACCTTCTTCAGGTACTCCTGCAAAACTGAGGGGAAAAGGAAATAAACGGATGAAGTAGTTTTCACTCCTGCAAGTATCTCTAAATGTTCCCCTCCTGCCAAGCAGCCTCTCTCCTACATATATCCTAAAGCTCTACAGTAAAAGAACAGGCTCACAACAGTCTAGTCAATCAATTTTAAGGCTCTTTGAACAAGCCCTAGAAAAGCAGGGACACCTCAGAGCCTGAGCACAGTGAAAGAAAAAAGTTTGAAAGTGTTTCAATTTAAAGCCAAGACCTATTTCGGCAAATGTGGTTAGGTACTCAAAATAGAAGGATTCTTTCCCACAATACTTATGAGTAGTTCTTAATAGGGAAGGGAATACTTTTATCACTCCTGACGTGCGAATCTTTCTCCTAATGAAACTAGCCCCACACTGAACAAAGACTGGCTCAGGATTTGAGTAGCCAAACCCATGTGAGGTTACTCTGACCACAGACATTCACTGTCATGAGGGTCCACAAATGCTGATTTGGGAGGCTGGTCCTGGGTCAAAGCAAACGTACCTCAAACAATCCCTCTGCTCTTAAAATAACCTGACCACACCCAATGGCAGTGCTTCCTCACCACCTGGGAAGCCTAAAAGCAGATGACCTGGGCTCGCAGTATCTCTAATTCTAGCTGTGGACTTCTCCAGTGAATCTCCCTAGTTTGGCTTGCCATATTTATTCCTTCATGAGTTATAACTCGGTCAGGAGAAGATACATAGGCGAATCTCACTGGCAGCCTTGGCGAGTCCTCCTATGGGAGGACTCAGGATAGCTGAAGCATGGCTAAGGGAGCTTCCACAGACACTCACGGGGTAAAACTTTTAAGCATCAGCATTTCCTGGACAAAGGACAGTAATCATGGTGAAATTCCCTACATTCAGCTATAATCCACAGCTGAATGCAGCTGTGTATGCAATCCACAATCAAAAGATTGCTCAGCTTGTGGTTGTTTGGTTTGGCGGGGTTTTTTTTGAACAGGGAAAAAACAACAATGGATCAGTCCACTATGTAACAGGTCTCTGTAGCAGTCTGAAGTCTAGAGCTGGTTGTCAGGCATCTGTGCTGGTTCGGCTACTAGAAAAATGATAGATTGCTCTTTATTAACCCATCTCCTAGAAGAAGACAAAGGGAGTAACAGAGAGAAACTTATGGATTGGAAAAGAAAACTAGAACAGATTTAATGAAAATAATAATTAAATGCATTATATACAAAACCAGCATGCAACCCAAACCCTCTGATGGCAATATGTCACCATCACCACTGCTGCTGTGGAGCAGGCACTGGGGAAGTCCCAGACTGGACTATGGTAGATGGGAACCAGATTCAGGAGCTGGATTCTGCAACTGGATTCAGGAACCCATGGAAGTCCTCCTTGACACCAACCATTGAAAAAGAGCTTGATCCTCATGATCCCACAGCTTTATACTAAATAGGTATATGGGATGGAATACCTTGTTGGTCAGTTAGGGTCACCTGTCTGGTCTGCCCCTCCCTGCAAGTGCAATCACTTTCTGCACCCCCAGTGTGGTACACAAGATTTAGCAGTGACCTTGGTCTGCACAGGAATGAGTATAAGCAATGGCCTTTGTGCACACACCAATCCTTGGCTGTAACTATAAACATGGAGTGTTACGACTTCTAGAAGCAGACACTGTCTGCGAAAATATGCTATTAACTTCAGAAAGTGCAGTTACTTAGAACAGACTGAGATGAAAAGTAAAATCACTGCACATAATTAGTCTGTTCAAGCTCAAACCAGGACACTGATCTATATCCAGGCTTCCTCAGATACCCACTCTTTCTCTACATAGGAACCTCACCCTTAGCTACAGCAGCGCTGCCCAGTCTGAACCGTGGAAGGGTGGAAGACTGCAGTAACGCTGGGCAACAAGGCTTCCAGAGTGGTGCATGAGAAAGTATTTGTGATAAAGATACAAAAGCAAACTTTTGGGAAGGTCTATCCTTTAGCCTGTTTCTTACATCCCAAAGTTTTAAGTATTAGCATCTATAGGAGAGGAACAAAAGCAGAAAGGTAATCTTGCGTGCAAAAGCTCCTGTGAAATAACTACGCCCACATGTAGACTGCTAAAAAACAAACAACGGCCCACACGACAGAAGAGCTTAATTTCTTAAGCCCTTAAGAAGCCTCCTCAAAAGCAATAGAAAAAGAAATCTGCAATGCAGTTTCTCCATGACCAAGTAACTGGAATGAGTAAAGATGCATCTAATTCACAGTAGCAGGAAGACCCTCCCAACTCCCACCCAAAGCATTCACACTCTAGGACTTCAAAATAAAAAAGCCATTATGAAATTTAAGACAAAAGTAATTTTATTGTCTATTAAATCACACCTTTTTTTTGTTTTTCTCTTTTACAAATTCCAAAACAAATGAAAGAATTTTAAAAATGCAGTATTATGTAAAAACCCATTTGCCACAAACTACTGTACTCAGTGGAACAAATATATATTTCATGAGTGTGGCCAATTGTAAAAATAATCCTATGAAATAAACATTGTTAATAAAAATACAGTAAAATGCACTTTCCCCACCTCAATAAATACATTTTAATGCTGTTTCCAGTTGGCATTTTAAGCCACTAGAGAGCTCTTAATGAAGAAGCCGCCAAAGTATAATTTCTCCTTATGTACTTTTACAATTATTGCAATAGCATCCAGAACTGTAAGCATTTTCCTCGTAGACTTTTGTTTCTAGCTTCAGGGGAATCGCAGACAGGAGAAAAGATTTATCAATAAAAATGTGCTACTCCCATATTGATTCCCATTTTGGAAAGAATGTTTAAGGTCGTCTTTCTTTTCACTAAAAAATAGTCCATAGAACAAACTGTTTCAAAGAATTCTTCAGAATTACTCAAAATTAAAGTCTATTGTCCAGAGTCGTAGTTTACTTTTCAATCCCTGTTTAATCTATTTAAAATTAAAAATTGAACAGTTATGTTAGATAAAAATAGAAGTTTTAGAACATTTTTAACAGCTAAGATAAAGGTTTTGTTAGAAGAAAAGAAATCTTGCCCTCTTTACAAATCTTGCAATTTTTTTAATCCAAGTATTGACTTGAATTGTAGTTCTGCTTTCCATGCACACACAAAAACACATAATAATATAAACACATAGATCCCTGATTAAGACATTTTCCAAATGGCTTATTAAAAATGTAAAAGTCAATTTTAACCGAAGTCACATTTTGTTTGGCCAAAGCACAGTCGTTTCTTCAGAATTTGAGTATTTCTCTTCCTTTCCCATGACATTTCCTTAGAGGTTCTGTCTGTCTGCCTGTGAATGAATTGGTATTTTACACATCACACAGCTCATGACAATAAGTTAAATATTATTGTGCCCAGTGAATGAGTGCCTTTTGAAACACAAAGAAACAAAATCAACTCTGTTTCATGGCTGAGGCCATGGCTAAGAGGTGGACAGACTTATCCTTCTTTCTATGCTGGCCTCCTTCACTTCCATTAATTAGCTGTTTTCTGATGCATATGAAGACTGCTCTATTTGGCATACTTGGTGGAACAGAATAAAAACAACAACTAAAACCTTTTGTGACTTCTTGGATTCACTGCATCACCTATAGCTCTTCCATTTCAAAGTGTGTATTAAAGCTGTTTGCCATGGATGTGTGTTCAAAGATCCTTGTCAGGCCTGGTTTCAGTAGCTCCACGGAATGACATGACAGCTGCTGCGAGGTATTACTCTTCAGGGCCAGGATCTGATCCGCCCCAGGATCCCTTCTGTCGTAGTACAGAGCCCACAGCAAAGTAATAGTGAGGATCATAGCCAGGATCTGTGTTACTCCAATAGAGATTCCTAGAAATCTCAGCACTTGCAACTGTTTCGTCCCCCTCAAAAAAGTGTACATTTTTTTACCGCATCCCTATGAAACAGAAATAGATTTAAAAAAATTAGTCAGTATTATTTGGCCTGCAGTTCCCAAGGTTTAGTTCATCCTACCTAGTGCTGACTTTTCTCGCTCCCCAAAACTCCCGTCTCATCTCCTTCAAACAGTATTTCCAAAATTATTTTGCCTACTTTTTTATCACTTCCATAATGTCTTATTCAAGTTTTCTCATATACTGAGAATTTACCGCAGGTACCAAGCTCCAAGAGATCTGTGCTACTCTTCAATTCAGAAATCGCTCAAAGTTGATCTAATTTACGATCAACTATCACTGATTTTTAAAGAAACTCAACTGGTTTTGCAAATGTTTAAAAGCTATTAAGTTTCCTTAATCATCCTTAAATTGCAGATCTTCAAGTTTGACAATTATTTTAAACTCTTTAGACTTCTACAAATAATACCACAATCCAACTTAAAACAATATTCTAGAAGAGATCTACAGATCTGTACAACCTCATCAGTGTTTCTTCTCATCTCTTTTAGTGTTTTAGCTGGACCAATTATAGGTCAGCTTAGTAGTTCCATGGAAAGTCCTTAAGAAGTAGAAAAATCATTACATTCCAGACATCATCTGAGTAAGGAGTACTGAACAGAAAAACCTTTAACAGAGAGTCCTCCGTCTGACATATTTCCAGAATGCAGTGGGTACAAACACTTTCTTTAGTATTTAGCAGTAATAACCTAACATACATGTGGTGTTACACCTGTTTTTTGTTCTTGAACTAGAAGCATCTCCTTACTGCAATAAGCATATCCACTTACGCTAGTTGCACTCTTCCTACCTACCCTATCAAGATTATATTTTAAAATTAACTGTCTTAACTTCTGATCTGAATGTAGAAACTTCCCTGTCAATTACTGTGATGGTACTATACCAAGAGCCAGTTTTGCCACATATCTTGTGCTGGGCTGTTGCTACTTAAAGCCCCATAATGTCCCAAACTGCTGTGAAATAGCTGTAGCAACCCACCCTGCATCAGGCTGTGTGCAAACTCAGGCAGGCATCTCCAAAGAGCTGACCACCCACATGCTGTATTAGGAAGACGGTCACATACACCACCTCTCCAATTATTTCTAGAATATAATAATAATTATTATTTACACAGAAAAAGTCTGATGAAAACCACGTTAAAGCATCACAAGCTGATGTTTCCCAGAAATAGAAATTTGACTCTTTCCAAACCATTAGTGCATGCTCCACAATTTAATGATATATCCAAGTAATTACTATACAAGGCTTCAGAAAAGCTCCAAAGACCTCATTAGGCAACAAGGATCCACAAAGAGACACCAACTCTGGGAATGACTGGATAACAGTGCAAACACCAGCTATGATGCTTGTCACTCAGGAAATGTGATGCTTAGTCTTAGAATAAAACCTTGAAGAAAGGGTCCTTAGCTACTCTGGCCCATGGTTATTCTCTACTCTAAACTTCGGAGGGCTTCACAGCACAAAAGTGAAAGGCACCCAGCCACCAAGGAAAAATTCAGAGTGGAACTCAGACTGGATGGGATAACACCACAAGTACCAATAGGCAACTGGTCCCAGAAGATGACATCAAGAACACATCAAAACAGGCACTGTCTTCAAAATGCAATTTTTTGTGTTTATATCCTTACTATATATTTCTTATAGCTTTTCTATGAAAAGAAAGCAATTGATCAAAGTGACAGCATCTGAAGCAGGACATGACGGATAACACTTTTCAATCACACTGAAATTCCCCAAAGCCAACAATTTCAAATGCTACAGTCCTTAATGTGTTTGATGAAAGGCCCAATTCTTGCCTCACACACAAAATTCACGCTGCAGTCAACAGATTTTCATTTAGGATCTAAATAAAATGGATGCACTACATGATAATTGTACCAGAGTAAGCTAAAGGATCTCAATGTCTTTGCTCTGTTCATCATTTCACGGTGTCATTTTCTAAACATTAACATAGTTTAGATACAGGAGTAAATGTGGATTCTTTGACATCTGAAAAGACATAAACACTGTAGCAGAAGTAATGTAATTGAACTTGATGAGGAACAAAAATGCGTTAGTGTCTTTATCTGTTCAACTAGAAGGCAGTGTAATTATACTACTTTCTAATTTTCTTTTTTTTTAATTACAGAAAAATTGGCTGCATTTTAATACTTTTTATAACTTTAAGGGATGAAGGTACATGCTGGTCACAATTTTAAAATGCTCAACCACAGCAGTATTCAAATTCAGTTCATTCACTGCCTAGAGGAAACATCCATTAACAGACAGCAATAACATTAATGCCTGCATCTCCTGCAGTACAGACACATAACTGAGACAAATTATGCCCCATCTAGATAGACTACCTCCCTCTATTTAATGATGTTCTTACAGTTCTGCTCTAATACACGTTCAAAATCAGTTTCAAAATTGAGAAATATCCAGCCACTCCTGTTATCCTCACATTCATGCATTTTATTTTTGCTTATGCGACACATTCATAGTTGGTAGTCTGCAATTAAAGAGTACATAAATAAACTTTCCTCGGCAAAAGTAAAAGTTTGTCACTAAACAGGGAGCTTTCATTGACAACTCAAGAACAGTACAAAACTTTGCAGCCATCATCTGGAAGAATTAGCTTCAGACTCCTACAGATCTTGGATTAAAGGCCTGATTCATATCTATTACAAAGGCCATTTTATACTTTCAGTGTTAAAATGGAAACAAAGCATATATTTCTGGTTTACTGCAACATCACAGAACAGGGATCAGATCTTAAATAAGATAATCCTCAGAGTAGAAAAGGTAAATCATCAGTGTATTCAAAAGATCTGCTGTATACTCAAATTTTGAGTATACTCAAAATTATTTTGAGTATACTCAAAATTATGCTAGAAAACAAAAGAAGAAAAAAACAACATGCAACTCTGGTTTTTCTGAAGATATCAACTCCTACCAATCATTTCATCTAGGCTACAGTACCTAATCACAAGACAGGGTCTGTCCTCAGACCCACAACAAACCCCTGAGGCCACATAGTCATCTGACGCACTTCCCTCACAACCACAGTCTTCCTAAGGTTAGTCTGTTTCATGAACAGCACCAAAGGTGAAGCTCATCAGAATAAAAGCAGTCCAAGAAGACCAACACATTTGAAAAATAGCCTTCAAAATCCAGCAAGGCAAACATGATTCCTGCCAAAAATACTCTCAAGCAGAACTGTAAGTAAGCCACCTTTCTTTCTACAAAATTTGTATTGTGAAGGATTCCAACTACAGAAAGCTCTGAGGTCCCAGCAGAAAATTACAGCATAGCTACAACAAAACAATTTTATCAATCCCAGCCAAACCAAACTTCATTTTTCTGAAGTGCTACAAAGAATTCTTCTGAAGTACCAGAATGGACTTGTGAAGTATTTGCATAAGCCAATTTTAGGCTAGCAAGGCTAATCCCATCAGACTCCTTCTCAAACCACTAGACTATGCAAGTTTGTTTTGAATCACTTTCTAAAAAAGCTTTACTCCTTCAGTTCTCCAAAGCAGAAGTCAGGCAGATTAGCCTTGCAAGTGTAAGTTGTTAATATGTTTATCAGTACAGTGCAAAAACAAGTGTACTGTACGAGCCTGAGACAACCCCCAGGCAAGCACCACAGAAAAAAAATGTTTTGCCAACCAAATATTGTACGCAGCTCAAGGAGCCCAGAGTATTTTTGTGGCCTGTAAAACAGAACACAGCCTGTCCCTTTTTGGAACAGATTCATTCTGCAGTAGAGAACCAAAAAGAAATTTTTGCTAAGAGCTGAATCCATCCAAAATGCTCTGAGGTAGGGTAAGGGAAGAACCATAAATATTCCCTTCGGGTTTCTTTTAGGAAAAAAGAGAGGCAGCCTTTCTTCTTATCAAGTGGGTCTTAACGCAGCCCTTCTGTTCTACATCGTTGTTGGCTATTGATTTTCTGCAAGTAGAACCAAAACAATCTGAACATACGAAGTGCACAGAGCACCACTTTCCTGGAATATGACTATGAGGATGAAATGTTAGCAGAAGAGATGACAAAACCATGCAGTTTTGACAAGACGCTCCAATGACTTGTACTTCTCAGAAATTTGTGTCATTGGGGACTATTCATTAGTGTGGCCACTGTGAGAAGCCCAGCAGAGTCCTTTCCTTGCCAGCTTCCTCAACAGTTCTGAAGAAGAGATCAGAATAGCCCCACTCAGATAACACCTATTGTGCTCATGTTTGTTTTCTCTCCTTCCACCTAAAGGTCTCTCTCAACATCTCCTGTGTTGGCTACTGCAGCTTCTTTCCCTCTTGCATCCTAGTATGCACAAAACCTCCTTCCAATCCAGAAAATACACAGGTAATCTGAGCTTTCTCCAGCATGACCTTTTTTATTGAGTGATGCTGCTTACACACTCTTGCCTTTTCACATAAGCAGGAACAATGCTCAGAGCAGATGAACATTCTGCAGCTTCCATACATTAACACTCCTAGAGGGCTCTCTATGGCAGAGTCAGTCTGTATGGTACCAATACTGGCAACAGTATTACAAAAAGCAACCATTACTACAGAGTGAGACACAGCTCTTTCTCCTTCAGGAATGTGTAAGAGACTGGAAGGTCCCAGAAGCAGCCTGAATGGTTGTCCCATTCAGAGACTGACACTTCTGAAGTATAACCAGTGCTGCCTGTGCTGCAAGCCTTGCTATAAGACAGGAGAAGGTCTCCAAATAGCTGGTGGAAAGAAGACAGTCTCTGCCACTGTCTTTCAGGTTCCTTCATATAAATCAGCCTTCTGAGACACCTGCCTTTTGGCAGCCCTGCTTTTTATCTTCCTCATGGAAGCACATAAGGCCGAGGATGGATCTCTGAAAGTCCAGAATATATAATTTCTGTTCAGAGAGTCAATGCAATAAAACTCTAGCAAATCACTCCACATTAGTGATGCCATTTCCCAAAACTTGATTGTTTCCTGGCAATAGCTAATATTCATCTTGTCTTGTTTATCTAGTGAACCTCCCCCTGCTTCAGGGGTAAATCTCCAAAGCTCCTAAACAACAGCCACATAATAGATTCTTGTAAGAAAGAATCTTGAACAGCAATAGGAGACTGGGACAAGATAAAAAATTGTTCTTTGGGTACATTTCCAAAATGCAGAGTTGCACTTTCCACAGGAGAAATGTTCATGCTGAAGCATCTGAAAGCACATGTCTAAGACCTGTCCTCATTCCTATGCACCCTATATTATTCTTAAAGCAAGCAAGTGAAGAACGCACCTCCTCTCAGATCCTCTTAACTACTTGACTGAGACATGGCTTTTATCGCAAGGTAGGTAGCAAAGCAGTCTTCAGACAACGATGACTTTAAACATTTTTGTGAGAACAGTTAAAAGAGTTTTAGTAGAGTACATAGTTGTTTTTGTAATTTTCACCCTAAGAACAGTAATGACTTGCTACCATTATCACCTCCCTTAGCCACTTTGAGTTCAAATAGGTCCTCTCCTGGTTTTAAGGCTTTTTAAAAATTATTTTAAAATAATAATCATACTGTAATGTAGTATAGTGACAATCAGCATTTTCATACAAAGTTTCTATGCATGCTCACAGTAGAGCAACTGAATTACCTGCCTCCCTGCATTGGGCCCCATTAACAAGAGAGCTCTCATCTTCCAAAGGACTTCTCAAAAGCATCCTTTACTGCACACATCAGAGTCCTCATTACCATAGGGTAAATAGGATGCGAAGACTGGACATTACACCAAAACATATATTCATTTTTTGATGTGAGCAAATTTCAACTCCAACCTAACCAATATAAAACAAATATCTCAATATTTAAGTACATCTCTGTTATGTTAACTGCATTGCTACTAACTTATCTCACTTCCAGGTAAGGGTGGGCAGGTTCGTTCTTTCTTCCTTTCCCTGGCGTTTATAAATAATAAACATACATAAACACAAAACCCACTCTCCTTAAACACAATCACTCTACACACCTTTCTGCTGCACTGTAAGTAATGAGTCTGGAAAATGACTGGATCAGGAAGAATGTTCAAAGCCTTCTGAAATATCCACATTTTTCTTACCTCCTGATAAAGGTCACTGAGATCTTCATGATGTGCCTGCTTGGAGCATCCTGGGAACTCCATGACACAACAGGAGTCAGGCGGCCAGTCCATCTCTGTCATTTCCAGCCAGTCTGTGAAGTATACCACCCCACAACATTTAAACTGCAAAGGAAGGATTAGCCAAGATCAGCAATAATGATGCTACTTCTTCATAAAAGTAGGTCATCAAAAAAGCTAAATAAATTCCTATTAATAACTTTCTGAATATTTACACAGGACTAAAAACATCTACAAGAGCTTCTACATATCTTCTTTTGCTGTACTTTGACATAAAAGGAATACGAAAAATGTAATGCAGTGACCTGTGAACACCTCAGAAACAGCCGATGATACTACTCTGACCTTTAAGTTCCAACTGATCCCTCAAAGGAAATATTTATGGAAACTGTCCTACTCTGTAATTCTGCTAGCCTTACTACAACAAACTAACAAACGATAACTTCATTTCAAAAGGGTGACTAATGAGCAAGTATACCTGTGGCTGAAGGAAGATGCAGGAAAAGATGATTAAGGTCTTACTAGTGAGGACTATTCCTGCAAAGCTACAACTATGGACACATCTATTGAAAAACAGATGAGAAAAAGCAGAGCTTTATCTGAACACAGAAAAAAAGATTTTAAAAGTGAGCAAAAAGATACAGAAATCACAAATGTTGAAAGGAAAATGGAAGGAAGGGGTATCACACTAAAATAAACACTGCAACAGAATCAACCATAAAAGCAGGAAGTCTGGCTGCAAAGCAGATGAGCCATAATTGGCTATAAAAACCACCAGGACTAACAACCTGTCTTCTCCTCTGCAAAGCACATCGAGAGATTTAAAGCCAAATGACCAGCCTACCACATTCCTAGATGCTTTCACATAAAAAAAGGGCTGAAGCAGCTACATTAGATTTTCTTCAGCACTGGATGGGGACTTGATATGACTGAAAAAAAGCCTTGCTGCAGGGACAAGATGCTGCTTTTTTCTGTCTGGATGTTCTCCAGTTCCAGCCTGGGCATTTGTAAGTCATCACCTGCTTCCTTTGACCAATGAGCTCGGGGACATCTACCCCCATTACCCACTTCAGAGCCAGAGTCCTGTATATCATGCCATTCCTCAGTCACAATCAAGCAGATGAGTGACCAGACACCACGCTGATACACACTGTGCCTTGACTTCACCAGTCCTCTTACAAATCTCACTTTTTTCTTTTTCTCTACAGCTTTAATGTTTCTGTTTTTATCAGTTGGTTAGTCAAAATATTGCCAACATGGGACTTTCTAATGAAAGCTCAAGCTTTGGCTCCTCATGGTAACTGCGAAGACCCCACATAAAAAACACCCTTTTCTTAATCTCAAATCTTTTCTTCACCCCAGCCAATTCTTCCTTCCTGACTTCAACTGACCCTTACCATCTTCCTTCAAATAGTCACAACTCTGATACTAGACCAGCATCAGGGTTGGGTGGAAAATGCATTTCCCAACTCTTTCAGATATTAAGAGATACAGAAGAGTGAGTACAAAGCTGATCAGGGCTGAATCTTTGGGAACAAAATTGTAATTATGATTTTTTTCTTTAGGAAAAAAACAGTAAGTTGACTGATGAAGGGCCCCAAGCACAGTGCTCATTCAGGCATGAAGCACATACCAGGCTCACACATCCACCATCTGAGTTATGAGTAGACAGAATAAAAATGAGAGCCCATCAATGAAGTAGGAGCTGTAAAAAAGCCTTCTCATTTCACTTCAAACTCCCCAAATAATTTCTCTAGTCAGAGATGGTATATAGGAAGTTGACTTCTAAACGGAATTTTTCCTCCCCTGGGAGAGATAAGGCATAGTTGAAGTTTTATTACTAATATTCATATTAAAACCAGCCATTATGATGACACTGCAACAACCAGGAGGATAAGAGGTAGCTTTTAATTTAATCAACCTATACTTTTAAACCAAGATACAGTATCAGCTCTATTCAAGGAAATCAAGACCATCTGATTATATTATCTCAGGTACAGAACAGACACAAACACTCTACTTATGTCTGAAGAATTGGTTTCACAGAGCACTTGCACAGCCAGAGCAGGGGACTAGAGATGGTGAGGAGGTGTTTAACCTCATGTAGTCCTCACTCTTCCTTTCAGGTTTTAGTATAAACACAGACTAACCAAGTGCTGCCAGGAAATGTTTAAATAAACAGGAAATCTGTGCAACAATGATAGATTTCAACATTTCAACAAGGGCAGCACAATGACAGGCATTTAAAGAGTTCCCTTCCTGCACGTGAGTTATATTTGGAGTTAATGGGTTTTACCTTGGGCAATTTCATGGTTTTGTAACATAATACTTCATTCTTTACAAACAGTTCTGAATTTTAGTAGGCTAGAGGGCAAAGCTGTGAATACACAAGGAAGCTTTTTGGTTTGTTCCCACCACCCCCCCCTCCCATCAAAGGAATCACTTTCTCAAACTGATCACTTTCTCAAACTTCAGCCAAAGAGACAGTGTTGGCATCTTTTTGGAAACTTCCTTTCCCACTCATTTCCAGCTAAACACATATCTTAACCATGACAGCTCCGTGAAAGGAAACTAACAGAGCCTACAGGAAGGGGAGCAGAGTTTAATATTAAAACAGCATATAGTAATGGTCATTTTACTTTACCTGCATATTTTTAATTTTATATACATCATATTCTTGCATGTTATAATAATCCTAAAAGAAGTTTGTGTCCTAACCTTACTGGCAAAGGAGAAGACTGAGTTAGCAATGTAATCGAATTTAGTAAGATTCTTTTTTTGGTGTTAGTGTCTTTAGGGCCTACAAAGGCTCAAGAGTTGAATATCACATGATGTTAAAAGATACTATCACTACACAGGATTTCACATTAAATGAACCTGCATTTATTTACCTATTTACTTAAAAACAAACCTTCTCCTTTAGCAGAAAAATAACATTTACCGAATTACTCAGCTCAAGAATTAACTGTTGTCTTACCTCCCTCTGGAAGAAATTCCAGGCGTGGGTCAGCCACTGGTACCTAGGTAGGCCGTAATTGGTCATCCTGGCTTTCAGTGTGATCATATCAGACCACTGCACTGGAACCTGGAGCAAGGAAAGAAAAGTGATTCACACAACACATCAGTTGCCTTGTGGCTCCAAACCCAGAACTTCCATCTATTCTGAAATCTTTGCTGCTCAATGACCAAAATAACTTTGTACGTAAATAAAACAGGAAAAAAAGTGCTTCAATTTTTATGATACTGAAACTTTTTAGGAAAAAGTTATTTGTATCCTTTGCTTACAAATTAATGTATGCTGGAAAAGGAGCTGCATTTTTGCGAGATTCAGAGATAGTTGGGTACAATTTGATTATATTATTACCACATTTTTAACCTGGCATAAAACTTGAACCAAGCCCCATCTGAGTCATCAGGGATGGCATCTGTCTGCCCAATTTATGTATCTCCCTGGTGTCATCTTAGTCAACAGAAAGAAACAGGCAGCCATATGGGGCAATTCATCTTACTATAAATATTTTAAACAGAGCAGATAAATCATTCCCATGAAGTCTCAAACCCATTTCACTAGGGTGACAAACTTAGATTTAAACGTCTGATTTCTAAATATATAAAATTAATTAAGATGAACTCTACCCTGAAAGTCTTTTCAGTGGCCTTGTGGCTTTGTCTGGAGTCCTGCATGCAGGTATCCTGGAAGTACTCGATTTCTGTATTTTGCTCATGAGCAGTAGCAAGGAAGTGTAGACAATGAGGCCCTGTGAACTTTTTTTCTTCACATACAGTCACAGCCTTGTAAATCTTTTCTTCTGAAAGAAGGATTCTTGAAGTATCTTTCTTTCAAATCTGACTACTCCTAAGTGAGGTGTTAGTGTTCCCTGTTATGTGACTACAACCCTCTGTTAGGAATATGTTAGAAAAAACAGAAGCAAGGGCTACGGCACCTGGCATACAGTGAAGAGTCATGATAAGAAACTAACTTCTGTTCAGCAGCACAAATTTTCAGTGTGCCAAACTAAAACAAGGAGCTGAAGACTTTGCAGTTGCCCTTCTAGACACACAAACCATTCATGCTGAGTTTTGCCTTGTTCCCATTAGCCTTAATATTCATGGTGAAAGAAATCACAACTGCAGTATCAGCTTTCATTTGGAGGGCTGGGTGGGTGCCCAGCTCCTCTTGTGGCTGTGACTTAGCTGTCCTGTTCCATTTGGACCAAAGAGTAAGGGTGTTCTGCAAATCACAATACATGTTATCTAAGAAAAAAAAAAAAAAAAGATAACAGTACTTCCCAAGGAGCCTGGTCTTTGTTGTGCTAGATGCTCTACAAAAATATAGGGACAACCACTTCCTGACTGACCCCATAATCCAAATAAGAACATTTGATAATGTTTCATTACCACTGCTAAGTTATACTACATTTTTGACACCCTGGTAAAGCTTATATATCGTGAACAGGAATATATTAATAATATCCCAGAAATATAACGCAGCAGAATTTTAACACTTAGCAAAACTTTTACTGCTTAAGCTATAAAGCTTTGAACTCACCAACTGTCCATGTGAAAAATATGATAGCAGTAGAGTACTAAAAATACTTAAAAAAAGATTACAGAGTATTTCTACCACAAACATATGCACTGATCACTATAATAAAATAATTTTGTTTTGAACTCAATGCATTTCTCTTTCCACTGCATTGGAAGTTAACACTGTGTTTTCTTTGGATCATATTAGATATTGCTGCAATTAAGCTCATATTTGCTAGACTACTTTTTTTTAAAATTATCTTATTTGAGTTGAATACAGTCCAAGATGATAACATAAAACAAGGTGTCTGACTTCTTTATGAAAACAACGGAAAGCTGAGGGGGGGTCGTGTCAAGAAGTGAGAGAAGGAAATTAAAAGCAAGTCAAAACAAACTAAACCCCACTGTAGGAAAGTAATTTGAATGCTGGAACTAAGGAGGGATATGGGAATCTGCATGTTTGACTGCTCTGAGAATGCCAACATGTCAAACTAACAACATCGATGTATCTACTAATTAGCTTCCCGTCTGCTCATGCATGCAGTAATGCACAATAATACACAATCTTGAGATGCATTTTTTTTTACTATACACCAACACTTTTCTGTACCGTGTAGACAAACTAAAGATGCTGCTTCGATTTTAGCTTAAGTTCAGTAAAGCTTGATTTGCTGTTGAGATCTACTTATTCTTTATTATTTTTCTGATGAGTATCAAGGCTTGACCAATGCCAAGTAAACCAAGAACCCACACTGGCTTTTCAATCTTGTGGGTGGAATAAATTAGTCATGAGGCACGCTTCACGCTGAGAGCTATCATGAGCTGGAAGGAAAATTGTTTATAGAAGGACTCTTAGAGCAACTTGTCCACGCGCCAAGGAGAGCCCATATTGGATTAGCAGAGGCGGTTATGCCTCAGTGCCATTTTTGGCAACATCACCCACCCACCTACACTAATGCCAACCAATTCTCTGCAACCCACCAAGGGCTCACATGATTTCATGCTATGCTGAAATCAACATGACATCAAGTCACCCCCATGGGTATAAGAGTAGTCTTATCTTTATCGAGTAGAGTAGAAAACAGCATGGTCTCAGGAAGTGACCTTAAACAGGTATGAAAGAACCACTGAAAAACAAGCATGCTCTTCCAGACTGCCACATTCCCTACGCATCTCAGTAGCAAGAAGCCTGAGTTTGGCCTGCCGCATCACACAAAGAGCATTAGTGTTAGGACAAAGGGAATAAAAAGGGGAAATCACATAGAGGAAGCAGAAGAAAACAACAGTATTTCAGGGGATGAGGAATAAAAAGAAATAAAGGGAGAGAAGAAAAGAGTCAGCAAAAGAAATGCAGTTGCTGAAGAGATTCTTTTCTGTTTTATTTGCATGCTCATGTTCATACACACAAATTCCTCAGAGAAAGAGGGAGAACCAGAGGAGCATGGAGTATCTGGGTTCACTGTGACCCACTGCAGAAGGTACAGATATGGAGTTCAGCGCTGCTTCTTTTGGTAAAGGGGTGCAGGGAACGATGTGTCTTTTTCTGGAGGGAAGCAGCGCCTTCAGTTATATTGTAGGGCTATGCCAGCTTTTATCAGACTGTCCCATGTTTGGGTTTCAGTAGCACAGCAGGTAGCTGAAAGCTTAAGACTCAGACTAAAACACACCATAACGTCAGGTTCTCTAACTGAATAGTAAGGGCTGAAGAAAGCCTCTACCGGTGCATTGAAGGCTAAGTTATCTCAGGCAGCTTGCTACTGACAAGATTTCTGTGTAAAGAGGGATGTTAATTATAACTGACATCCTTGGCAAAATCCACGCAGAGTGCAGCTGTGCCCATAGGATGAAGCATGTCTCTTGTCTGCATTCCCAATTTTAAAATGTATCAATGTAAGCTGACATTTAAAGTAAAGGGATAGCCTTAATTGCTGTTATATTAGAATACCCCTCTGGAATCTGTACCACAAGGGGATGAATGCTGATGCAAAGTGCTGCCACAACTTCAAACTTCAAGTCTGCCAAAATTTCCTTTTGCCCCATTGCCATGTAAATATCAAGAAGGCTCCCTCCCACCTTACTACAACTTAACTGTGGCTCACTGATGGAAAGATCAGTATATTTGGCATATCTTGACAGCTCAGAGAAAGTATTTGTCCCTCTATTCATAAAAATGTACCAGACTGAGTACATAAGAGACATAAGAATATAGCAGCCAGCAGAATAACATTTCAGTTTAATTTCTGCTCAACACTTACTCATTTTCTTGATGATGGTTACAAGCCTTCAGTTTAAAAATTAAAGGTTGGTACAGCTACGAAAACTATGCAGAGATAAAAACTCTTCACAAGTTTACAGAAGACTGTTTTATAGCTAAGACATGTTTTGCTTAAAACTGGCATTTATAGCTTGTGGAGGCAGTGTGAAGATTTCAGCAGACAGTTAAGTCCTCTATTGAAAGAACACGCTGTCTTGTTTACAATGTAGTTCACTCAGCTATAGCTCTTTAAAATATGAAGAACTTCTGGGACAAAATCCCTTCAAATTCTCACATCTCCTCTCTCAAAACACTTATCTTAAGGCTGAAGTTCATGCTTTACCCTCAAAATTTCCACTGACTTCAATGAGAAGCTGCCTAAGCAAGAATAAACAAGAAATAAGGTCCTTAAATCAGGGGCTGCAGGATTTGGCTCCCAAATACAGGGTGGAGGAGAAACCCAGATAGGACCTTCATGACAGAGAAGCCTTCCCAAAAGAATTCTCTGTTTGAAAAAAAAAAGGCAGTCTCTTGAAATTAGACTGTCAGAATAATGAACAAAGATAAACACCACAGCAATTAGAAAACAGCTAGCTAATGGAAATCTTTGTTTTCTTCTGTTGAAAAAATGAAGCCTCCTTTTCTGACTCACCGTTATTTCCTGCTCGTAAGTCCAAACACCACAGGCCAGTTCAACGCAGAATATTACAAGCAAGCTTCCAAAGTACTGCAGAAAACAGAATGGTCTTAGTTTTTTTTGATATTCAGGTTAACTTTGGAAAAAAAAAACACTTAAAAGTATTAAAGGACATCTCAAAACATTATTAACACTTCACATAACTGAAGACACAGAATCTGAAATACATTTCTGCAACCAAAACATGAAACATCCATGCAGCAAACTCTAAAAGTTTAAGTCATGTGACATTTCTTACTAAATTAACATGAATCATATGAACATCACCACGGGAAAATAAATGCATTTCCTTGTTGCCCAAGGGTACGAGGCTATCATGACACATTATGCTAAAACAGCTGCAAGGACAGCAATCTTTTTCCCCTCATATATGTGGAAAATGAGAAATCTCCTTTTTCAGTTCTATCCATACCCAATTCATGCTAATAACCAAAAGGAATGAAAAAGAGGAAATGGACAAGAGAGAAGCAAACAAGGTTCTTGAAAGCAATGTTCTTATCAAAGTGATTTAGATATTTGAGGTCAGGTATAAATGTACAAATATTTCTTGAGATAGATTTAAAAATCTTTGTCTATTACCAGCTCTAACCTTTGAACTATTTAAAAATAGAAAATACATGTATAAATGAAGAAGTTGTACAGATCTGGGTAAAAATAGTTAAGAAAAACTGGTTGCTGCGATTGAAAGAGTAGGACTATTTTCTGTATAGCATCATCATATCCTCTCTGATCTGCAGGATGAAGCTGCATGGAAATTAGAACTGCTTTAATTGGTGTTCCCTACTAAAAGTAAACCATTTATCTTTTCTTCAAAGCAGAAGTATAGTTCAATTCATTCTCAACTCCAAACTTCCTTCCATTTCTAATGGACAGAGCTCCCCCTTGTTCACAGTACACAAGACTTAAAGTTACAGTCTTCAAAGATTTTAAGTTTCTTTGAAATCAAAGGAACACCATCACAATATAAAACAGAACAAATACATAATTCCATTAGCAGGATACATGCCAAAAGGCTTCTAATTTTGTAATTTCATTCTGGAATCTTTTTAGGACAGGTATAAACAAAACAAGTACTGAGGATAAGTAATGTTTGGGGTTTTTTTCTATTAAAAGGCCAGTAAGCTGTATTATTTAAAATGGAGAATATAAATGCACAGGTGCTAGGACTTAACAGTTATCTACACATCACCTTTTTCATTCACCCAGTCTGGAACTGAGTAATTCACAGATTCCTTAGCAGCCACTGAACAGTATCTTGCCTTAACTTCTACTTACTGATCAAATCAAACTCCCTGAATTAGCTTTGTAGACACAAACAGCCAAATTAAAAATATACATGTAAAAATATTCATATGACTTTTCAAGAGAAAAGTCACCTGTACTCATACCCTCTCCCTGCAATAAAGATGGTGTTGAAAGAGGTCCTGTTTCACCAGTTACTTCACTAGATACACTGCATCTTTATAGTCATAGCTGAACAACACATCACACATCCTTACAAATCAAGGTTGTAAGCACACGCAGAGCTTCAGTATAGGCCTTCAATAACCAACATGTTCATCTTTCAAAGGAGGAAAAAATTTGAGTCATATCTTGGAAGAATAATGACGCTTTCTCTAAAAAAATTCACAAGATTCTAGACAAGGTACCCACTATTAGTGCATTTCCTGCAAGTCATGCAAAGGGTTCTTGAAAAACAAACAAACAAACCATGGACATCTACTTTGCAAAGCATTCACACTGGAAGAAGAAAAGAATGCCACATGCTTTTTTAGCTCTTTTAATTCATGTGAAAAAATGTTTATGGACATTACCGCTAATACTGACATTTTTAAGAGGGAGTACAACTAAATGTAAAAAGTGAATTTGAGTTCTCAGTTGCCAAAGAAAATGTCAGTGGTTTTATACTCTGAGTAACAAGCCTTGGACTGCCTGCTATCCCCAAATCTTAGCAAAACTCACTGATCACGGTGAAACCAGAACATCTAGGGGCAGATGTATGGCATTCTCCGAAAAACTCTTAATCTGCCGTTCCTTGTAACATTTTATTCATTCACCAACCTTAACATTTGAAATTTCTTCAGTTTTGCCAGCATATAGTTAAGCAAGTTTGTGGTAGCAGTTGGAGGCAGAAGAGCCAAAACTAAGATTTTCTCCAGTTACTGAATATAACCCAGGATAGAAAACTATTTAACCAGATTCACTCTTAAACCACTTCTGTGTCTGCCAGGAATGGAGCACTCCTGACTAGCTACATCTGGACATATCAGGGCACTGAAGAACCAAGCCTTCTATCTGAGAAAGCACATCTTCTGCCCATAAAGCAAAGGCCAAGAAAAGACACAAAGAGTTTACACAGATGAAAGCACACACCACGAACTGAGCAACTGCAGGCACACCAATTTCACATACAGGAGCTTCAGTTTCACTCTGCTATTGAAGGAGACCATTATACCTCTCTCTAAATGTAATGGTTTGCAAAACAAATAATTCTTATGAAAGTTGTGCAGGGAAAAAAAACCCCTCTAACCATTATTTGAATTTATTACCCCTAATTTCCATCTTCCAAATACAGAAATTATAACTGGCTTCAATGCTTATTCCTTGTCCCCAATTAAATTCCCACAGGAGTCTGAATGCTAAATGTATCTTCCTGCATTTACATACCTCTGCTTCTTGCCAGAAACAGGGACTTGGTTTCAAAGCAAAGCTTAATATTTCTTCCTATGGGCTGAGTGGCTACATTTTGTAAAGGAGATTAACTCACTCAGGAGCACTGTTGTGCATTACACTCAAAACTGCGCCAGCAGGTCACTGATAATTCCTTCTACATCACACCTTCCTGACAGTGCTCTTGGCCATTGCTGAGACATTTTTTACAGGTTTTCCATTTCTTTTTTTTTTTTTTCTTTTGGCAGGGAAAGTGTAGGATAGGGGAAGGCACATAAGGGAGGAAACAGCTTTGCAAAGATACCTACAGGTTATTATAAAATACAAAGACCTACACGCAATTGATGCAAAGCCATGATCACTTCAACTAGAGACCTTCTACATCTGCATGGCAAATCCTACAGACTTAACATTTCTCTTTTGTAGGCAACTGCTAATCACTATCATTCTCTCCTTAGTCAGACTATGCAAAGTCATCAGAAAATGGAAGTGGTGCCTTCATCCTGTTACAAACCCGGCAGAGTCAGTTCCACTGAAGGATTTTGTCTAGCAAGGTAGCAAAAAAGCTAAAATGTTGCTTCCTTGAGAGAAGCTGAATGACTGAAATAATTGTAGAAAACTCTCTTTTGGGAGTAACAAATCAATGTAAAAATATTTGCCAAAAAAAAAAAAAATCCAACACAGTAGACATTTATTGCTCCTCACTAAGTCATGAACATGCTTATGGCCAAGATCCTAAACTTCAGCACTCCTGCAGTGTCAAATGGATGTTGTCAATTAGTAGGAGCTGCTTCTCCTGTAACCTCCTCATTAAGCTTGCTCACCACGACTGGCCACAGAGAAGGGGAGGAAGGAAGGCAGGGAGGCAGGCAGCAGCTCAGTAAAGCAGTAGCTTTCCAACAGGAGCATTTCCTCTAATACCTGGAACCTTGCTTGCACAAGGACCTCGATTTTTTTTCTGCAGCAATGGATGGGTATGTGCATGTGGCTCCATCCTCAAAGCACAGAGCTGCAGCACTGACAGCCTGTGGAGGCTTAAACAACTGTATTTCTCCAGCACATCAGTCTTGAAACACAGGTGAAGGAACTGGTTACTCTGGAGTTCAGGAGAATCCTGTTCCCCTTCCTTTCTTGTGTAAGAGAGTAAACAGGAAAGATGTGGGAACAGAAACAAAGTCATAACTCTGAAAACCACTTTCAGAGAGATGTAAAGACAGAGGGATGAAGGGGCAAGGAAAGGTATTAAAGGTATTCTGTATGTAATCACTAGATTTTGTTCTGCTGGAATACTCTTCACGTGGTACAGACGTAGAAGTGACCACAGCCGACATCCTCATCCTGCCTTGAAACCTCTGATGCAGAAACTACACAGATCAACAGCATGAATACTACCTACAAGTGCAGAAACACTACCAGATTAGACTCAGCTACTACAACTTGTAACAGCCTCCAGAGAGGTCTTGCTGTTGTGCAATTCAGACAACCCTAGGTCCACTTCTACAGAGAATTGACATGTAAGACAGACAGGATGGTGGGATCAAGGAACACATTAAATGGAAGTCCAATTATGATAAAATTCAGCCACAGAAGGAAGGTAAGCAAACAATCAAAGACAGGAAAAAAAGAAACCAAAAATGAGTACTAGCATTGCAGTAATAGGTTTTGGGCTAATTCAGATGGCTATTCAGATAACTATCTGCATAAAGGCTATCAGAACCTGATAAAGCACTAGAAAAGTACACTGTCTTTTCAACTACACATTAAAAAACATATGCTCTGGTATATGCTCAAAACGTCTTCTTATCTCACCATCTAAGGCTAAAAAATGAATTACAAAATTAATTTACCCTAATTACATTGCAACAGGGTTTTCTGCTATTCTATCTGTTCTATCAAACTAAGCAACTGACCACCACCAAACACATTACAGGAACACATTTCTTTCTTGATCACCTCAATCATTTAGATACAAACACAAATAAAAATAGCAAAGGCAAGCACAAAATCACTATTACTGAATCTAAGATATTTTGCATTTAAGATGTGTTTGTTCCAACAACTCCCATTCTGTTCAGAAAATAATGGTGAACAGCACACACATGAAATGCCTCCCAGTGTAAAATGTCTGCTTCCTATCCTGTAGAGTACAGGATTTTTTTGTTGCAATGTGGGCAACTGCAGGGAAGGATATAAAGCATGAAGCACGTTTTATGCTTTTTGCAGAGATGTAATACAAAACTCTGTGGGTCTAGAGATTTTTTTTGTTTGTCATGAATATGCCATGATTCCTGCAATTAATCACTTAATATAATTTGTCTATGCTTTAGGCAACAGGTGAAAAGAACTGGTAAAAAATGACCTTCTATTTTTGTTACTAACATGACAACAGCACTATGGAAAAACTCGGACTTCAGAAAACAGAGTACATAGAGGGAGACTGTAAAAATTTTGCTCCCCTCTGCACCACAGTCCCCATTTTAAATGCCTGTCTCCAAAGTATTTCCATAAACATGGAATTTTTCAGACTTGGTGACAGTGGAAATAATAAATCTTCATTGCATTTAGCAAGGGAGAACTCCAGCATCCTGCAGTCTTCTCCTTCAGTGCAATAGCCAGGGCAATGCGAATACCCAGTGCCCTATTATCAGCCACAGTGATAATCCCACTGGCACAGACACAAACCCACATGACTGTGGAGGATGCCCTTCCAAACTCTAGCATAAGCATTATACCAGAAACGAAGCTAAGAGCGGGAGTCCTCACAGATGACTTAGGGTACTCAGTGACCAACTACAGTCACTATGGCCCTGTGGTGCCAAGTAACCCGGGCAGGTAAGGGTAGCCTTACTAAAATGCCGTGCATACCCAAGTATGTTCCTGAAGTGATACCATATGTTTGTTTTTTTTTTTTTACTCTGCCACAGCTGGGTTCAGTAATTTTCTGACAATGACCTATAGAACACCTCATCAGCAGCCAGCTGCTCTAACCTGTAGTGGGCTGTTACCCCACGCACAAGGAAAATCAAAGACCTGAACACGTCCCCAGTCATGCTTTCTTGATCCCGTTCATGCCAAAACATGGTATTTTGTTTGCAGTTGGGAAGCATGATTTGGAAGCAAGAGTCTAAGCAAGTCATGAAAACACCATCTGAGACACGGTTCTGTGGCAATCCAAATTTCATCAAAACTAGAAAGGCACTAGAGTGGCTTAATTCATCTTTTTCTTCCTTCAAAATGTTTGGTTTGCAAGCTGCATGATGCTCCTTTTACTGGGATTAGGACCTTATTTCATCTGTTCTGACAGCTTCCTAGTTAACTACTGTCACTCTAGAAAACCTGTGAAGACTTCACAGTCTACTAAATGCATCCCTAGAGAACAAATTTATCCCATCACACAACATACGTAAAATACTGACTTCTTCTTAACCCCGCTTCCAGACAGTGAGAAAGCAAGAGAGCTTTCTGTACATGAAAGCAAATAGCAATGGCAGGCAGGGGCTAACAACTGGAGTCAGAAGTTGCAACACAGTGAGGAAAAGTGAGAGCATGAGGGATGTTGCAGCTTTTGGAGAATCTGGTCTACAAGGCTGTAAAAATCCTTCTATTTCTGAGCAAACGTGCCTGAATTTCAAGGATCAGTGTACTTATTAATGAATCATCATTCATGCGCTCTGTATTTCATTTAATAAACTTTTTTTTTCAAGCTTTATCACTCTCCTCTCATGCGTTTTTCTTTTCTCCTAGAAGATAAAAGAGTTGTTTTTTTCCCTCAGACTCAAGACAAGCCACAATCCTTATGTCAGAGCAAATGAAGAGTAGCTGATCAGCATGTCCTGCCTCCTCTTGCTGTCTGGTGCTCAGACCACCGTCCTGGGCAATGTGGTCCATATGGCAAGAGGCAAGGAAAGCTCTGGGAGAGGAGGGCAGGGGCTGAAGGAGATTCCAAGGGTAAGGCAGCTGCAGAATGAAACCTTACGGGAATCTTTAAAAGACTGGAGTACATGGTATGTAAAACAAATGCCAGAAGATTTTAAGAGGGTTATGCACAGCATTTCCCAATGGCTAACAGCCTGAGAACATCAGCCTTGCTCTTCTGAGATGCAAGCTATTCAGACATCTGTCTGCACCCTGAGAAACATCAGATGACCACCACTGCTGGATCACCCAACAGGAACCACACACTTTCTGTTCAAAATCTATTAGGAAGTCCTTCCTTTGTCCCTCAGTAAGTTACATGCTATGATTCCCTTTATTTTTGTTGGTTTACAAACTAACGAGGGTATTTTAATGATATGCTCCTGTTATCCAGCTATGCTTTTTAAAAATGGAGCAAATACTCATTAAATGGAGTCAGACGAGCTGCATGGAAAACTGAAATCCTCTGTTTATCCGCTCCGGCAGAGCAAACTTTCCCCTGCCCCCCTTCCTCCCTCAGCCCTGCCCTGAAGGGATTAACAGTTCATTTGTCATTCCAATTTAAAATTTGGTTTACTTGCTTGACAACACAGAAATTTGTGAGAGACAAAGTCCCAAGTCAACAAGGAAATGGGCTGAAACCACCAACTTACAACGTTAGCTACTGAATACTATCCAGTTCTTCCAAATAAACACATTCCACAGCAAAATAATCAAATATTTCCATTATTTTAGATTTGGTTTCCCAGATCACAACATTTTATCAAAACGTCTTAAAGCCTGTGACCTTTGCAAAGTCCAAGTTTTATATAAATAGTTATCACCTTTTCCAAAACATTTGGAACTAATTTTCTGAATAATAATAAAAACATTACGGCAATGAACATTTTAATTTTCTAAGGTATGTGTCCAAGTTCTTTTGATTGTCCCCTTTTTTAAAAACTAAACAAAATTATTTATTAATAGTTAGAACTTTGTTCACAGTCTCAACTGTTCTATGAGGTATCAATGACCTGCTTTAACTTTTTACTTTAATGGTTAATCTTTGCTTATATAAGAAAACAGGTATTACTTTGGAAATAAGCAAATGCACACTTCAGACAATTATTAGGATTTACTTGCTCAACGCTCAATTACCTCAAGTCAATGAACTCCAAGGAATAATGGTTGTTGCAAGGCCACAGTAAAGTACCAAACACGACACAGGTAAAAATACACATTAGATCACAATTTCCTCATGGCTTGCAATATTCCCTTTCCCCTTCTTCTCCCCATATTTAAGAGGATTTATATTAAAAAATAAAGTTCCTGTTCCACACAGATTTTCGAAACACAGCTCCCTTCATCTCTCTACCTCCTCTTTATTTTCTCCCAAGGAAATTAAACACCATAAAAATGTTTTAGTCAAGAAAATCTCTTCTCCTTGTAAAACAGACCTGTTATTCTGCAGTGATACATAGAATTACCTCTGCCTCAGCATGCCCCGAAACACTTGACACATTCACCATTCTGAGTGAAGAAGAGCTTTTAGCTATAAAACCCATTCTGCAGCCCTTGTGCACACAGCAAAGTGTCTCTGCGGTTAATTAGTCAAATGGGCAAGATGAGGCAAGAAAGAGAGATTAATTTACCTGACAGGACATCCAGTCCATACTCAGGCTGTAGCAACAAGAATGCAGTTAAACCACAGTGTCAAGGTATGCCCCACTGGTGAGGCCAGGCTGCCTTTCAGACAAGACACGGAGGTTTGGCTGGGCTTTGTGGAGCTGTTTACTCATTTATTCCTTCCTTGCTCTGATGGACTTTCTCTTCCCTATCCTTTCACCAGAGGTAAAAAAGCTGAGCAAACAAGCAATGAGAAAAGGAGGTGGGAAAGACAGAGAGAAGGAAAAAAGCACTACAGCAGAAAGACCACATATCATCTTGGCAGCTTTCCACCTTCTTTTTCTCAGTCAAAACGCAGCATCCCTCATTCCCATCCTGCTATTGCTCCCAGCTCTCTAGCCTCAACAACCACAGCCCCTTGAACACACCTTCATATCAGATCCTGTCTTTTCAATAGCTTCCCAGTACCCACTTCCATCATTCCACTTCACCAGCCTTTCTACTACTACCTTTCCTTCTCTGTTCACCATGGAGTATCACTCCAGAGCCCTCTTCAGCTCTGGTGCCTTTTCAGCCTCTTCTAGTGCCTGGGTATCAATGACTTTCAAGACCCTGAAGGAGGGAGCAATATTAACAGCGTTAACAGGTGAGAACGAGGGAAAACAGGAACAAGAAAGATAAAAGGAACAAGGTTTGCTCCTGAAGTTTTGTGTCCCCTAAAACAGGCGAAGTAATCACTCCTATCAGGTGAGCCTAAAAGTACAGCACAGAGGGGAAAGAGTGTCACAGAAGTCCAGGCAGCGTGTTTCATGCTGAAAACATACTGGAACCATAAAATTACTACTGTCAACCTTTTAATTTAGCACTGCACCTTTTTCCAAAAGGATGAGTGAGTGGCTCTTCACTATTGCAGAAGTATGCAAAAAAACCCCAAACATTTTAACTGACAGCATCATAACCATGCAGTTCAACCCTGCTGTCGTAAGTCAAAGGCATTTCCCTGCATAGCCCTCAAGGGGCTGGACTGTTCTTACCACTTTGAGCTGCTGGGTAACTGCACCAAACAGTACTGTGCTGCCTCTGCTCTGGTACAACACGACTGCACTCAATGCAGCTAACTGACAGGTGAAAGCAGCAGATCATCACCATGAGGACAGGAAACATTTGGACTTAAGCCAAGTATTTGCAAGAAGACCTGGACACTCCCGCTAGCTCAATTCCTGTCATGCTTCTCCACCCCAACACTCTTCCCCCCATACTGCTGAAATACACAGCTGCTCTTGCTTGCAATTTGTTCAGCAGGCAGCACACTTGTCCTGGCTTGAGCTAGAACTGAACTAGTTCTGTTCAGTGATTTTACTTTTTAGCTCCGTTTCTTCTAAGTAACTGCACCTTCTGTAGTTAACAGCATATTTTTGCAGACGGTGTCTGCTTCTAGAAGTGGTAACACTCAATGTGTAGAGTTACTACTACGGACTGGTATGTAGAAAGGCTCTTTCTTATACTTGCTCCTGTGAAGACCAAGGTCACTGCTAAATCTTGTGTGCCCTGTTGGGCTCTAAAGTAAAAGGCTGCACCTGCGGGGAGAAGCAGACAGGACAGATGACCCTAAGCTGACCAACAAGTTATTGCATCCCATATACATCATATTCAGTATAAAGCTGAGAGATCATGAGGGTCAAGCTCTCTTCTTCAATAGCTGGCCCACCGAGGAGGACTCTGCCTTTTCTGCCTTTGATCCGAATCCAGTTCCAGAATCAACTCCTGAATCCGGTTCCCATCTGCCACCGAGTCCAGTCTGGGACTTCCCCAGTGGCTGCTCCATAGCATCAGTGGTAACAGTGACATACCTGCCTTCAGGGGAACTGGGTTCCATATTGGGTTTGTATATATTTCACTTTGTTGTTACTATTTTCATTAAAGCTAGTTTAGTTTTCTTTTCCAACCTCCAAATCTCTCTCCATTATTCCCTTTCTCTTTCCCTCTGGGAAGGGAGAGGGGTTAATAGAGAGTGTCTGTCATTCATCTTGTGGCCGGCCCAGGCCTAACTCTTGACAACCCTTCATCTCTAAATGCCTCCCAATAACCCATAACTATAAGCTCCCTCTCCTTGTTAAGAAAATTAGGCACTGTTTCAAAGCACTTGCTTTTGAAAAAGTATTTTCTGCACACACACAGAGCACTGCACATTTACGTTGGAGAACATAAGGTCAATAAAATGCACCTCATGGTTAGGCAGACAGAGGTTGACACCAGACCCCAGGACCAACACAGTCTACTCCACCACGCTAGGAGCCCTGCAGAGTGCACTCGCTCCTGCAAAGCCCAGCTTTGCTCTATGGTGACAACCAGGGCATCACCAACACTGATCTCAAAATCTAACCATTTGTTTGAACCATAAAAATCCTTGAGAAAGTTGCTCATATCTGAAACTACTGTGGTATAATAAAAACTGGTGAACTTTAAGTGTATCTTCTCTTACAGGTAGAATGTCAAACAAGCAGTACTTCAAAATGCAAGCTAAATGTCCATCCCCTTACCCACTGACTAGCTGAATCTGAGTTTTAGCACAGTACGGGCTTCTCATCAAACCTGTACTACAGTATTATAGACCCATTTAAACTAGTCTTTCAACAAGACAGGCCAACCTCTGAATCTCTGCTCACACCACATTTGTAAATGTGCTGCTGATAAAAGGCACAAAATATGAAAATGAACTCAAGTCTCTGTCCTGTCTAATTCTAAACTGCACAATTTTACAAGCATCTTTGTCAGTTATTTCTTCCCTTTCAATTTGCAGTAGTTAAATAATGAAGAAATATTTCCCATTAGTAAATAACAATTCTAGTGCCAAATGTTAGTACAAGCTATTGGAGCAGCTATGACTGTGGTAAGAGTCCATGTGGGTCAGAGCAAACATCCTTTATTATTACAGAACAAATAACCTATAGTATGTATTATTGCAGAAATACTTGCTGGCACAAAAAAAGACAAAAGAATCAATTATCACCAAACTCTCATACTAATTCAAGCCAGCTGTAGCCACAAGTACTGCAGAATAGTTGCTGCTGTAGAGCAGCTAAGACTGCACAGAGTTAAGAGTGCCTTCTAGGAAGACATTAGCAGTTATTTTTATCTTGCAACATAGCAGACATCCAAACAACATAGCAGCCATCCAAACTTATTTGCCCCTGTCACCTCTGCATCCACATGGACCAAAATGGCTATAAAAGAATCTGCCCGAAGTGGTGATACAGTCAGTGGTTCCCTGTCATTCTTCAGATGGACTTCACAGGAAGCACTCACCAGCACTGCATTTAGATGGCTGAGAACTACTGACAGGACACAGCCATATTCATTTTAGGTTTGTCATGCATCTCCAGTTTACCTTTTCAACCAAAAAATACTATTATTTCATTTTTTCTCTTTATGAAATGTTTGGCTGCTTTTAAAGAAAAGATTAGTTTAGTTTACGATGGTTTGTCTGGTTGCGTTTCAACTCAATTAATAGACAATTTAGTCTGTCAAGTTCCAATTTATAACCAGGTTCTGCCATAACTGAATTAACAAGCTGTTTAACCACATACCAAGAGGGTCTAACAACATTTGACTCTGAGGAATATTTATTTCTCTGCCAACTTTATGATAAAATTCAGTGGAAGGATTTAGGCTATTGACCATCAAATATTTCTAACAGTTTTTCCCTTCATGAAAACATACACAAGCAAACTTGAATCCTGCCCTGTTTGAATGCTGTAATTACAGAAAAGTTATAAATGCCAGAATTTACAATGAAAACTCCAGCCAGGAAAGTATTTTCCAGTGGGACTGTCATTAAGCTCTTCTTGTCAAGCAAAAGAGTTTACTTCTGTTGTTTTAATAAAACAAGAACTTAAAAAAAAATAAAATCACACACCCTTAAGGTCACTACTAAAGAATATATGCATCGGAGGGCGGGTTTCTTGTGGCTTTTTTTTTTTTTTTTCAGTGAGGCTATGTGCACAACAGACTTTAAAAACAATCCAAAATGTCCAGACTCTCAGAGGAGGCAAAGGATGGTTCTGGATTTCAAAAAAATAATTTAAAGGATCTTGGAACGGGCATCATAAAACCTGGACTCTAGTTCCTCATCACTGGACTTTTTATACACTCAAGTCAGTAACTTGGAAGAGACAGTATCTTCCAGTTTAGGCTGCCATCACAGCCACTTCTACATGATGACATTGGTCATTCCTGACACACAACAAAATTGTATTATAGACACTTCAGGTACACAGGAGCTCTTTATACCAGCTAGCCTTCAGGACTATGTATTCCTGAAGCAATTAAATTACCATAGCTTTAAAATGCTGGTTCTACGAATAATCCAGACCATGCACCTCAGAAGACTGAGGTATTCTATCTTCTTACTATTAAGCTGAGTAAACATTAGTTCAATTTATATTTATGCCCCATATGAAGCTGAGAAGACTTCAAGCATTTAATTGCAAGATAAAATTTCAAAACCAAATTAAAATAATTATGTATTCAGATGTATTAAAAATATCTAACACCAACACCATAATATATATACTTTATGGTTCTTATGCTTTATTAGATTTTCCAATATTCCAATTCAATTAACAACATTAGTACTAGCAATTAGCATACTGCCAGAAACATCAAGATTTGTATCCAAGTATCTCTGCATGTCGCCATTATGGCTGTTCATGTACTTCAAAAAGAAGATTAAGAGCATGATTGAAGAGGTTGTTAATGATTTACATGAAGGTTCTTTTCTTCTAGTTCATCTGGTTGTACAAAAGCTCATTTTGTTGATCCATCACTTTTCTGATTAGTCTGATGAATGAAGCATTGACTTATGTCTGCATACCTCTGTGGTATAACACAATTGCATTCATTTAACAATTTATCAAAGACAATGACAGACTTAGGAAGATGTCATTTAGTTTTGCTTATCAGTTTGCTTAGCAAGAGTAACTTCTCAGGCTCCTGAAAATGAAATATTGCAACATAAGATAATAGAAATGTCTTGTTTTGATTTATTATAATTTGACTGTGTAAACACACTTTCAATAATTCATTTCCAGATGGCATTAAAAGCTATAATTATTTCTTCTTTTCACTGGCAGTTTAAATAAAGTTAAAACTGGTTTCGGCCTTGTTGTGCCAGTTCAGTCATCGTCATTTTATGCTGCCACCAGTTGCCTGATCACACAGGCCAACACTGAACTCAGCAACATCCCCTCAGAAGTCTCTTTCAGACAGTCCTGACATAGGTTCCTGTGGGCCCAGCTCCTCCACTGCCCACTGTGGTGCCAGCATCACCTGCTGGACACAACAGACAGAGATGGCTCCCTCAGTGGCCCCTCACATGGAAGGACACCACTGAGAGAGCTCAGCAACCAGCCCCAGCAGAAGCCACACCCAACAGAAAGCTCCTCTGACTGCTCAGCTCCTGGCTGATATAATCCTGGCCTCGCCCACCACCCCAACCATGACCACCTGGGTGAGGGTGGAGCCACAAAGACACAGGTGGGCCAGGTTCTGCCTCTGGAACATGAAGCCAATAGGAAAACCAAAACATTCTGCTAGGTTGTGACTCATACACAAATCAACTCCAACTTGGGGCCCACCCAACTCCAACTCTGGCCCCAGCACTTCAGGCCTTCAGTTTAACTAGAATTTTTTTCCAAAGCTTATACCAAAAATGGTAATTCTTTTTCTTCAGATACTATGTAGCATTTGTCTACATCCTGTAGTTGCTTTTGTCTTTTAATTAATTTTAATTCATATTGAAAACTATGACCACTGTAAAATAAAAAAAACTTTATTAAAATAATCTTATTAACCTTTAGTTTTTACGGTAAGGTTATAAGTTTACCATCTTGTAATACTTTCCCTATTTATATAAAACAAAAATATGTACAAAGACCTTTTAAGGTATGTAAGAAAGATTACTAGATAAATAATTATATGGTATGAAATTACATGTATCCATTTTTTTATGCAAGTGTTCATAACTAATATCTGTCTTAGAACTTGTTCCCATTGACTTTAACATTGCAAGGTTAAAGTCTAGAAACAAAAAAATGCATGATTATTACATTACTATAAGGTACGCTGATTTGAATGGAGAGTTTTTCCTAACTATACAGCTTTGAAACAACAATACTCATATTTTATATGGGCTTAACAAATATCCAAAAGGATACACAGCATTTGCCCTCTTGCAATTGAGGAACACTTCTGCTGCAGACTCCAGCAGGAAATCTCAAAAACACCTTACTCCAACCCTCTCAAATAAAAAAGGCATTTTAATACAAAGCCCCAGTACAATTTCCCAACTGTTTTAGCTGCAGTCAGAACATTTCCCATTAGATAAAAGCAAATGTTGCATAAATCTCAGCCAACTTGTCACTTTTTTTTTGGGTCATTTTGTGCAAAAATTTGTGAGGTTCAGGTATCATGTACTTAAGCCCACAGGGATCCACAAGAAAAATGCAACCATATGCACTCTGGGAGAACCCAACACACACTGCAGTGAAAAAATAGCAGGAGCTATCTTGGCTATGCTCAAGAGCTGAAGGATTTTACCTGTCCACTTCCTCCTTTTGCAATTGTGGCAGTCAAGTCTGATACACCCCTTTCATATCCATTGCTTCCACTCTAGGGCTTATGGACTGCTTGGAATCCTGCTTATCCTTGCGTTAAAAGACAAAACCCAAATCTGCCAAGGGCTACCAACTAGACCTCTAAGCAGCATACAGGTACATAGCACTCCTCAATCTCATGTTGCCAATAGTCTAAATATTTTTAAACTCTAAAAATCTGTGCATATTTGACAGGGTTTTGGTTTCGAGTGTCTGGGGTTGGTTGGTTTGTTTTTATTGTCCTCAAATTCACTGACATCTAGACAAAGAAAAAGGCATTTGGCTCCCTTGATAGTCGAAGCCTCATCACATATAGTTGTACATAGAACCTTGTGCCTAAGAGCCTACTGCTTTTGACCAGCTGTTGGCTCAGTTATGCAGCCTCCAAACAAAGGAAAAAGCTGGGTACTTGGAATTTCTTGTTAAACTTGCTCACAACCAAATGCAACTACACAATTAGACATCCATGTAAGAGAAGGCAAAGATTCTGAATACACTCAAAATGGACTTTTATCAGCTACAAACACCACTACTTTACACACACAATCTACTGTGGGGATAAAGCAAAGTCTAGGTTACTCAGCTATTGCACAGTCAAAAGTCAAAAGTGTAGTATAAGGGTTTATTTCAGAGCACTCATACTCACATCCCTATAATTATTAGTACTTAAGAGTTTATTTTTCCCTTCAGCAACTCCTTTACTAAATGAAGTGGATTTTTGCAAATGAGACACTGCTTGTCTTTCAGTCACAGCATAATGCAGTCTAGGCAATAAATTCTCTCCTACTGTGTGCTTTGCAATTACAATTCCTCACCAATATCATAACTCAACGTGGTAATAAAAAATAGCCAGTATTTATCTAATGCCTGTGGATTAAAACCTTTCTTAGACTTTTGAAGCAAAGCAGAAGTTATAGTTAGAGGTTATGAAACATACCCAGACAAGGAGCAACAGATTTCTTTTCACTGTTCCACAGTAGCCCAGCATTCCAACTATGATGAGGAAACAGCAGACTGCAATCATAACCGGGTGGACCACAGGAAAATAAGTCAAAATGACAGCCTCCTCCACCCTAAAAACAATCAGAAACATAATCAAAAAAAGCATAATCACACAAAAATTATACAGAAGAAAAATGTAATATAGCCATTAGAACAAAACTGGTATATTAGCAGATGTGTTCTTTCCAGAGCCTTATATATCTCACAGAAATCTCTTCTACGTGGTTTTCAAGTCAAATGCTGCATTCAGGTACCAGAATGTAATGCATCATGAGAAATCTCTTTGGAGCGAAGGCGATCTTCCTGTCATGCCCTTGCACCGTATGTAGCACAATGAGGCCCTGTTCCATCACTATGGCTTATAACCACTGCTGCAATAAAACTAACAGCATTCCTAAATCTCTGGCCTGAATAAAGCATTCAAAACTAAACAGTAACATAATATGGTTACATGTTGGCAAAGGGCCAAGAAATGATACCTGCTAGAAGAGAAAGGCACAGGAATAAAACAAGATTGACCTTGTATCTTCCCCCCTTCCCTAATTTCAATCTATGCCAGAAATGGTGGCAAAAATACACTTTTCAACAAAACAATAATTAGCTCAACTGAAGGCTTTTTAATTCTAGAAAGCCTAATTAGGAAATTTGCCATGCAGAATGAACGATATATACCGCAATCAATCACCCACACAAGATTAATAGGTTTAAAGGAAGCTTTACCTTGTTTCTGCCGTTAAAGTGAGAACATTATTCAGGTAGTCTCTCATCCAAGCAGAAACACCTAATACACTGATGGACATCAACTAAAAAGAAAAGATGAAGTTATTTATCATGCATTTTACAAAAATTGCCAGATCATTCATAATTTAAGTAGAGGATCAATCATCAGCAACATTTTTCATGGATTCATTTATCCTAACAGTACACTGTCCCCAAAACTGTACTTCTGCATGCTTAGAGTTGGTTTGTTGCCCAAGTATTTAGGGAGCCATTGACCATAATCTTCTCTTCCAGTATGCATAATCAACGCTTGGAATACCTTCTTTTCCACTCAGTGATGCCACTGCTGGCTCAAGTCCCACCACTGCACAATGTACGACAGAAACAACAGGGAGGGTTTATGCTGCTAAAATCAGCAACTCTTTCAGGGTTCAAGGTGATATCCAGCAGTCTGGATGAAAAGATGAAGCCATGCTCAGGTACACAGCCAGAGAAGAATAATCTGAAGCCCCATACAGGATAAAATGGTACTGATACACTGACACATATGAGATTTATTTGGGTTCTCTTATCTTGGGATTCTCTCGCTTCTTCAGATAAAGTCACATGAACACTACACCTCAGTTTCCTGAACTCTAAAGTGACAATGAAACTCACTGCACTTAAACTACAAACCTCAGATCATCAAAGTGTTTGGGTACCTAACCTGCCAGGCACCTGAGAAGCATAAAGCCACTACACGTTCAGCAGGACTGCAACTACAGCAAGTAAATCCAAGACTGAACCCAGCTAGAACTGCTACCACCTAAGCAGACCCAGATTTCTGCCATCTGATGCCATCGTGCACTCCAACACACCTAGGATCTACCAGTAGAAGCTCTGGCCTCTGATTTTCTTGAGAAGCCAAACCTGAACAACATGGTCAGAACATACCTACCACACTGTGACAGCACCAGCTCCTCTGCTGCTGAAGCAGAGGTACTGCTAGAGGACAAGGCACTGTTCACAGCGCTTGTCCATGCATTTTGTACTGGGTTAGGTAAGTCAGTATGCCCTTCCTCCTGTGACATGAGGGGGCTCATGTAACAGCCAGTCATCCCCACCTTCATGCATAAGCACCGCATCTGCACACATGGGACAGATGGAGTCCTGCTCCCCAAACAGAAGGTGAGAGATGGAGCTACAAACTCTGTCAAGGAGAGGAGGGAACGACTAAGCTTCTCTACAAAATGGGAGCAAAGTTGAGGTTGCTAATGCCACTGCTTACTTCTCAAAAGATTTCAGGGAATTCAGCTAGTTCATTATACCTAAAGGAGAATTTAGGAATATCACTCATGTAGGCACCTAAGGCTGAACTGCAGCTCTGGGGCTGAACCTGGCAGACTCAGGACTGGGTAAGCACCACTATCTAACTGAGGGAGCAAGACCTAAGCATGCTGGCTTTCCTGAATACTACTGTTTTCACGCATTGTATAGGTGTATGCCAGGAAACCTCAGCATTATACTAACAGCTTCTTAAATCAGTGAGAAACGCTAATCTCCCCTGTTGACTTCAAAAGCTAGCTTCCCACATGTCCTCATATTTCCCTGAAGTTATTATGAAGAACAAGTTAACTGGTTCAAACCTAACACATAAGAAGTCACTCTGTGCCCTCACCGACTCCCTTGCCTGCAGCACACTCATAGCGGGCTACTTCTCTGCCTTTAAAATTTCACGAGAAGTCCCAGTGGCTATGCCACAGCTTCTTCCTGCTTTTCAAAACTGATGCACAAAGTTCAGGCACTGCTTTGGGTCTGGACAGTGCCAGCAAGAGCCCTGGGTGCTCAGCATGCTGCAAGCATAGCCCTGAAAGCTAGTGCATGTCCTTTATGCTCTGTAGGATCCATTTTGGCTAGCGGAACAGTAGGAGTAAAGAGTGTTTTCTGTTGTGTTTTTTGCAGGAAGCTGCAGGAGCAAGAAAAAGATTATCTAGGAGGAGGTTCTAGTAAACTCCTCAATAATCACTACCTCCTTGGAAGAAAACATGAAGCAAATATACCACACAAGCAATAAAAAGCATGTTTCTAATAAAAAGAGAGGTAAAGAAGACTACAAACAGCCAGACTACCTTCTTATGGTCAAAAGCACCAGAAAATCTTTTTAACCCTCCAGATCTCCCTGCAAGGCTTGCTGATACACACAGGGAAAGTGTTAGCTCACATTTCCAGTCTGTTTATAGTAAAATACTTTAAATAAATTTGGTTACTTTGCTTTACAATGGTGTTGCTCAGGAGTGAGAAGTCCATCAAAACCACACGCCTCAGCAACTTTTAATAAGAGCCAGATGGTCCTCCTACAAAACTATACCAGAGAAGTGTTCATTTACTAAATAATATTCTTCCATACCAGACTGGTGGTAGCACATGCTCTCTATTAGGAACTCGCAGGCTGCACTTGTTTACTTTCAGCCTTCAGTATGCAGTAATATACTCCAGTACAGCAACAAGGGGAGATGGATTCCTTGGAAGAAGGCAGGAGATCACTTCTTCAGTGGAAGTAAGATTTGGCAGGCAAAAGAGTCACCACAAGGATACTGGAGCCTGCAAGTTATCTGGAGTCAACAGGGAGATCACAAAGCAACCAGCTAAAGGGCAGAGGGGACAGAAAGGACTGCCTAGAGACCAAAAGAAATGAGCAGAGTCCTACCACCAAGAGAATCTTTCAGTGTGCTAGAAGAAAGGACTTGCCTACGAAGGCAAATCAGGAAGGAGAACTTTTATTTAGTAGTCATGGTAGTGTTGGGTTGACAATTGGACTTGATATCTTAGAGGTCCTTTGCAACCTTAATGAGTCCATGATTCTATTTCTCTGCCTGAGTTGAGTTTTCTCTATGTAGATACGTATTTTCGCCCACATAAAATCAGTGAGGAGAAAGCCTAGGCAGATACATCTCCAAGCTGTGGCCCACACTTGATTCCATGACTTCTACAGAAACACCTAATGACCACATCATGGAACGTGACTCCAGCTTCACTTAGGAACAGCAACTGGAAGAAAAGGACTGCTTCCTTTCACCTAGGAAATATAACCTTAATCAGTATTATAACTACATGAACACTGCTTCAGTTCATAAATATAAGCTCTCTACGAAAGGTCCCTCACTTCACTGAAAAAGCTTTCAGCCATTTAGGTCACCCTGGCTGTTCTCCTTCAATGTAAATAGCTAACAGCCAATTACTACTGTTGCTTGCTGGACATAAATTACATGCAAGAACATTCCCTCTGTAACCTCTGCGAGAGCCAGGGCACAGCTCACCTTCCCTGTGCCCTGAATGATCTCACCACCATTAACTCCTTCAGATGTTACTGACTTCTGCTACATTTCCAGTGCACATATGGCATCAACGCAAGAGCTAAAAACACACACACAAGACACCTGACCTTGCTGCTACACAGGTCTTACACACAGATTACCTGAGCAACACCCTCCTGCCAACCAGACAAATTCCCTGGGACAAACCCTTGGCACCTTATTTTCAATTAAGTCCAAAGTGAATTAGTACTCCGAATGACCTGAAAGCCAGAGTGATGTGACACAGTGCATTCACATACAGGGAAGTCAGTAACACTGACAAACTGAGGCAAAGACATGGCTCAGAAAGAGAATAAGCAAATACTCAAGAAGCTCCTCTAGAACAAACAGGCCTGTGGATGAGGAAACTGAGATAACTTGGAAAAGCAGTTCAGCAGTAGGCTGATTATAAAAGGTATATTTTACAGCAGATAAACCAGAAACTGCTTGGTAGCTCTTTGCTAGCAAAGGGGAAAAAATCACATCCCTTCTGATCAGCAAAAGTGAGCCTCTGGGCAGGAGCACACTGCAGGATGAAAGATGTGTCTGCAACACCAGACCACCCTGCATAGTAATGACTGATGTTTAGTGACAAGAGATTACCAAGCACTAACTCACACCCATCAACCAACTTGTTCACTGGCTCCATAGTCACAGCATAATCATGAGAACAGGACACACGTGCTTGACCTCCACAGCCTCCTGCTTATGACTCAACATGCATATGTTCTGTCCTATAGAAGCACTGAGCATCCTCAAGCGCCAGCTGACATCAAGGAGGCTCCAGGCACCCACCACTTCACCCACAGCAGGGACAGCTCTTCAGCCAGCAGCACAGGAATTACACTAACACCAGCAGTACAACTCAGCCCATGCATTCAGCAGGCAGGAACAATAACAACCTCCCCAAAATCCTTGGTGTGCATCCAAACATAACAACAAAGAACAGCACTCACATCACTGCAATTCACTGCCATACAATTTTCAAGGAGTCATCAGCAGGGGTAAGGTCCTGATTAACGTTTTTGGTGGTTCATTTGGGGGATGGAAAAAACGGCAGCCTTAAAAACCTGGCAATGCCTACTTCAGCCATTGTTTTGTAACTAATTTAGATGTAAAATACAGTTAGAAATCTGTATCAAGCAATCAGATGAAAGAACAAGTTTATGAGAAATAAAACTACCAAGATAATTCTCAGCACATTAGCAGTTACATCATTTCACCCAGAAGATTTCATCCAAGCTTCTCTGATGACAGCCAGTCTGCTGTGCTGTAAACATAATATGATAGTAGGCAGTAAAACATGTTTATTTGTTGCAGCTGGCTGCACAAGTCACTGTGGGTTTCATTCTGAACTGTCACAGGATGTTACATAGCCATCAACGTGACACCAAGGAGTTTACAAAACTGCCTGCTGTCATACTCTACTTTGAGTGTATTTTCACAGTAGTTAAACAAAGGTAATAAATTATAATTTTATATACAAACAATATGCAGATCACAATAATATATTAAATTTCCAAACTAATTTATAACATAGTGTTTTTAAAGCTGCCAGAGCTTTCTCAGACAACTGAATTACAATATCCAGCAATGGACTCAAACTATTAGGAATGGTCATTTCCAAGCATAGTTTAAATTGTCTTTGGAACTCTTTGACATGAATTATGCATGGAAATGAAAATATCAAATTATCTTTTATTCATTAAGTATATATTTTAAGCCCTTATTGTGACAGGCCTATTCACAATGTCTTTGAGGCCATATCTAAACTGGAAAATAAATCTGCGTTTTCAATTAATAAGTGAACATGCATTTCTGTCTTTCATGGAGCAAGACTAATTGCTGTTGCTATTTGCACACCTGTTTTCATTCTTTCATCTTTTTATTCATTAAAGCTTTCTAACACTTTAATTTTTGACAGTTAAAGTTGCCATGCTCAAATTTGAGAGACCCTTTTTCCCCCATTATTAAATCAGAGGGAAGATTAAAGTATCTTCCATATAAAAAATCATACATAATTCTTCTCATTCTAACAGATGGGGTAAACAACTTCAGGCCGTGCTCTGGTACCTGTACAAAATGCTGACTAGGAGCACTATAGAGCAACTTGCTTTGCAGAAAAAGATTTCCACCTCCAAGGAAATTACTTCCAAGGTATGACAACATTCATCGGCATATGTCCTTTAACTTAAGCACAGAAATAAACCTTGAGAAAGTTTTCGAGCTAAAATTGATTTGAGTAATCTGATTTGTGACTTACCAAAAGGGGGGGCTGGGGTGAGGTAAATCACTACAAGGTCATGAACAGAGCATGTTGCAATGCTTTCACAGGATTTTCACAATTAGGTTCAATATTCAGATCATTGAACAAACACTGATGACTCAGATGCCTGGGTAAACAGACAACTACATTTTTTGGGGAAGGATGGGCACAAGTGCAGGGAAGAGTGGGACAAGGGGTCTTGTTTTTCTGTATTACCTTGCAAGAGCATTTAAATATTTAGAGAAAGAAGGGTGGCCTGTAAAAACGGAAAATTCCCCTAATCCCCACTAATGCACCTTTTATTCTACATACATGCCTAAAAATTTTGGTTTAGCTAAGCTTCCTACACAGGGTTATGCCTTGGTCCCCTCCCACTTGCAAACAGCTGAAGCATGTACTTATTTGCACTTTGACAGGGGGTTTGCTTGCACAGCTGCAAGAGTGAGTTAACAACCTGCTCCGTGTTTGGCACGGGCTGGAACTTGCACACTTTGCAGTAAGGCAACTGCCGGAGCACTGACAGGCTGCTAACGGGTCACCCTCTGCAGGGAAGGGAGCAAGTGTTCCAGCAGTTGGCTGTGAAGGCCTCTATAGCAACACAGCATAAAGAACAAATACAAGGACAATACACAAACAAGTTGAGGTACAGGTCATCTATCAGCTGGTTCTAATGAGTCTCTGACCTGCATATCAACTCCTGGTCAGTGTAGCACAAGGGTACATTAAAAGCAAAGAGGGCAAAGAAAGTGGATGTATTTCTGCACCCACCCTCTCTGTGACTACCTAGGCCAGGGGTCCTCAAACTTTTTAAACAGCGGGCCGGTTCACTGTCCCTCAGACACTGTCGGGGGCCGGACTATAGTTTGGAAAAAAAATGAACGAATTCCTATGCACACTGCACATATTTTATTTGTAGTAATGCACAAAAAAAACAGGAAAAAGAATGCCGCATCCGGCCCACGGGCCGCAGTTTGAGGACCCCTGACCTAGGCACTGCACTTCTAGTTAGAACACGATTTGTGTCACTCTTCCCTCAGAATTAAGCATCTCACTCTCAAGAGACCTTTTGCCTTTGGGGAGGCAGAGGCATGTGATGCTGATCATGAGTAATCTGCAGCAGTGCTCAGAGCTCACGTGTCTAGCTCTGTATCACAAACCATGTCAAGACGATATTCCTTCGCATATACACAATATACTCCTAATTTTGTTTCTGTAAGAGCTTGTTTTTGTTCACAGACAATAGACAACCTCACAGATGGCAGGCAGATTGTTTTTAAACCCAGGATATATAACTGAAAGACACATATGAGGAAAGGGTATGTATCTCCCATGATCCACAGGACCTACATATCCACTAGTTCTGGGTACACCACTTAACTTTCCTGTTTCACACAGGAATACCCATGAGCACATGAAGATTACTAAAATAAGCCTGTATTTTTAATTAAAGTACACATTACTATAAAACTGCATGAAATCAAACTGTCCCCTATACCTTAGGAAACTGTGGGAGTCCACAGCTGGTCTGAGGACTCAGGGATGGACCTTAGCTTTGAGCAGATAATGACGTTTCCCTGAAAGAGCCTGGGAAGCCCTGAGGCTGAAGAGTCCCAGGGAGTGAAGGAGATAAGAAGCCTAACGAGCAAATTCCACAGAACAGCAACCTGGCAAGAAGTAAGTGGAGGAGCACCAGCCAATTAGCATGTGTAGGAAGAATGGACTGAGCTATCCTACAATAACGAGAGCTGGAAGAATATGTGCTACCAATTAGAAATTGTTGCTAGGTAAATGATGTGCACAGTGTAACCAATAGCGGAATAGCTTGTACTGCGTGCTATGCCAAAGAGATTATAAAAGAGCGATGTTTTACTAAATAAACGGCTTTCACTCGATCACATTGATCATGGCGTGACTGACCCGAGCTCCTGCAGCAAACAGCTAAAAGATACTAAAAAATTGGTATTATTCCTATGACCCTTGCCTAATGTCTATCACAGTCTCTTGAGATGATGGAAGATCTTCAAGGTACAGAAGCAATGCAAGAGATGCTATTTTAAAGAAAAATAATGCAAGTACCTACAGGCCAGATGGACCTTCCCAGTTCTGCTGGAGATCATGGCGTACTGGTATGACCAGTTCCCCTTGGCCTATTGGCTCAAACCTAGTCAGCATGTGTTTGCGCCTTCCTCCTCAAGATAGATGCAGTGAACTCCACAGTTAATTGGGAGGATTAACCAAAAAATGTCTGTGATTTCACTTAAGAAGCTTAATGTTATTTCTACCATTGGGGGTGAGGGAGTGCTATTTTTTACTTTCCATCACATCAAGCCACTCTCTTTCTCAGAGCTGTTTTGCAGAGACTCATCTATCAATTCACTGTTGACATGCCATGTAGGATGAGCCATGCCACCTACAAAAATATACATGGGATAAAGGGTTATATAGAAGTAGATACAAAGTTGACTTACGGCTGAACTCTACTTTGTTAGGACATGGCCTGATAATGTAATGACATTATACAAATAATGCAGCGTAAAGACACCGAAAAGTAAAAGACTTCTCCAAGACCAGAATTAAAAGTATCTCTGGTCCTTCAAAATTCCTCCTGTAGCTTGCTCTGCTGAATGCATTCCTGTAAAAGACACCATATTCTCACAGCAACTGGAGTTATTCTTGCATGGCTTTTAGGTATTTTCTTTATACAAGAATTCTAAGAAAATCAGGTTTCAATTATGCACATCTACTCTGCAGTCTCTAAAATCAGAGTACATTAGCCTAGAATGAACCTCATGTTTACACTGCTCTAGGTATACAGCCAGGCAGCATTCATTTCAATGGATATTACTGGTCACTTATATGCCTTAAAAACTTGACCCTAACTCTATTCGTTCCAAGTCACTACAAATTCCACTAATGCAAGTGGAAGCTGGAAAGCCACAGAAACACAACCTCTATGTAGAATCTGCTTCCAGTGAGGGGAGGATAGACTGATTTCTTTCTTATATCACAGTATATTTGAAAAATGAAGCAAAAAATCACAAGATTCAGCACATGCATTTGAGGTTGGAAAAAGAAGGAAACCTAATACTGCTGCTTCCAACTACCCTTTGGGCTTCCTTGCACAACACGAATATTCCCTTGCTCTAAATTCTCAGGTGGTATTGCATATGGAAATCTTCTAGTTTTCGTTAAGTACTCAAAAAAAAACTAACTGGAAGCTTGCTCCTCTTCCACTTTATGGGTTTTTTTTGTTAACAAGCACAAATTCAAGATAGATGCAAAAAAACGTCTACTACCTTCCAGAAGGGTCTATTGGCTACAACCACATAGTCTAAATTAGATGGTACTGCTACAGACCTGAAGGAGAGCTTAGGCGCAGCTCAACAGAAACAGCATATATCCAGGCAGAAAAACCTCACCAGGTTAAGGATGTGGCAACTTCACTGGCTTGGCTCACATATCCAGTGACACTATTAATCACAGGTTAAGAGATCCTTACCACCTACGACACAGTCATCTGCAACTTACAACCTTGATTTGCCCAAGCTACTATAGTACAGTCATCCTCAATTACAAGCAGCAGAACAGCAGCTGCTCCTCCTTTCTGCCTCACATGCTCACCAGAAAAAGAAAAAAAACCAACCCTAGCAGTTTTCTCAAGACAGAAAGCCTATGGAGACTTTTTCCTGTTCATTAGCTATATTTTACCTTCTTTTTTTTTAAATGAGTAAATTGACAAAAAATTGTGCTGCTGCTATTTGCATCTACAATCACAAGCCCTATGGGACAGTGCCCTTGGATACCTCCTGTGTCATGCCTGTGCCATTATTATGGGCTGGCCCTGTTCTGCAACTGAAGGTCTCCCTCATGTAAAGGCTCATGAAGGTGGTTATACTGGGAAAGAGAAAGCAGCAAAGTACAGAAGAACAATGTCAACACTGCAAAATGTGATGAGGTGAATTTCTCTGAGGACAAGTGCTCAAAATGAATGAAGATGCTTATGTTACATCCATGACTGCTACTGAGCTGGAACAGCGTCAGGTGCTTGCTGGTACAGAAAAGCCCCATCAGAAGAAAAGACCCTACAGTCTCATGAACTGCATAAAGTATGTTTGTAAAGCCATCAAAACTACATTTTTCTAAGCCCTGACACATGCTGTCTAGAGACAATAAAGATCAGTATTGCCAGTAAGAACAGAAAATTAGGAAGCAGTAGGAGCACGTCTTCTCTCAAGCACCACTAAGATCATTTGCTTAGTTAAGCACTAAGTGTTATGCATGCAAACCATGCATTTTTGGAGGTTGTCTATTTTTATAAGGCTGTCCAGAATATAATATCCTGCAAACAGCAGTGTTACAGAATATAAGATGAGAAACCTGCAAAATCAAGCTGGGTCTCTCAGTCTCATAAGTTACTTTAAGAAGTGATGTTCACTTATACATGAAGACGGCAGAAACACGTGAAATCAAATGCTAGCTGCAGGACTTAATCTGAAGAATATTCCTTGTCCAAGGACACTGTCAAAAAAACCCTTATAAATATTAGAAGACAGAGAAGGTCCTGAAACTGCATCTTCCATTGATTTGAAATGGACATCTTGCAGTCAGACACATGATTTGATTGACCTTGGAATCAGCTTCCACAAGGGTATCATCAGGTCTATTACCATAGTCAGTTACTTAATCAACAACAATTAGATCACTGACAACAGATTTTTCCCATCTCAGAAGAAAATACTTGGAGCTGCAGCTCCAGAAGTACCAATTCATTCACATCCACAAAACCAGTGTTTTTCTGGAGCAAAGTCCGTACTCCATTTGGTCCATTATCAAAACTGGATGAATCACTAAAACAGAGCCTTGGGCTACCAGTTGACTGCTTATGAATTATACACAGTTAAGCACCCTTCAGGCCAAAAATGACAAAAAGCATGAATAGCATTGCCTGCCTCCCTCTCCCACCACACAGGTACATCACACCAACTACCATTCCACATCACAGCTCATCAGCTGAGCCCAGTAAAAAAAGGTTCTTTCCATCCAAATAGACAGCACGCAGCTGTACACTTACGAGCAATGCTCTGGATGGCAGCAGAGTGACTGACAAACTTCTCTCACTTCTGTGCTTCTGTAGGCTCCAACAGCACACCAATTACGAAGACACTAGTTGCTGAGGCAACAACCCCCCTCTTAAGTTTTTCAGCAATACTGATGATCAGATTAGCCAGTTCTGTTATGCATAACACCTTCTGAAGGAGCTTCATGTGCACTAGTCTGCCTTCACCAGACTGGCAATGAGAAATGCTGAAGTCCTATCATACACACGCTGGGACAGCTGCACACAGGACACACCTGAATCTCACTTTAGATGATCCTTTCTAAGAGGCTGACTATCAGAATGTACCGTCAGTGACTATCGGCTCTTGCACAGTTTTTGTCAGGACTTCAAAAGCTTCAAGCCTGCAGTTTGGAGGAGCAAGTGATCCTTTTTGCACAAGGTGTGGTTAAGACCTACTGCTGGACACCACCACAATGAAACAAGGACAGAGTATCACCCCATTCCAGCCAGGACCCTCAGTCAAACCATGATTTTAAAAAGTCAACACACACTGTTTGCACATCTTTACTGTTTTCAGCCAAACAACGATAACTGACACAGCCACTGGGCATGTTATCAACAGGCTTGAAGTCATTTGGAGGCAACAGCCCTTGGGAATGAAGGAAGCAAGAGAAATCGTAAAACCGTCCAAGATCGGGCTTGAAGAGAATCACACACGTGTCCCAAATTGGGAGGCCTGTACAGACCCTGAAATCACAGCATTGCTCTTGCCTTAACCCATTGGGACAGAACCCACTGTGCTCAGAGGAACAGGGCTGCACATTTTCAAGGAGCTGATCTAATGTAAACTTCCTGACATCCAGCCCATAACCTGGGCTGGTATTTATCCAAGTAAGCTCTAACATAAGCAACAGGCAAGCTAAAGCTTTCCAAATGGAAGGAAGAGCGGTGGCAAGGTGAAATCATAGTCCCCATGCCCACACCAGTGGGTAAGCACCTGCTGCCAGGGGAACCTGTCACAAGAAAACTGCCCCATGGGTCATGCTCTGACACTCAGAAAAGGCAGTGGCAAAACTCCCATTAAGACCAAGAAGAGAAAATCCAAGCTCTGAAAGAGGAGGAGATATAGCAGATTTCACTACAACAAGCAGCTAGAAGCAGATTTGCATTTAGCTGTTGAATACACACCTGAACACCAGCAGATAGGAAGCAGAAAGGTTTTTATACACACATTCCTCCAAAGAAGTCTGGTGTAACTGCACCACATTTAACTACCCATGCATCCTATTTCTCACTACACAATTCTGGCAGACTCAGGTTATTTTGCTTATTTATTTGTTTTGAACAAAACCATTACATTCATCTGCTTTGTAAAATGCAAAGAACTCTAAATGGACTGGCCAATTTTTCATTTGAGTTCCAACAGCTTTAATTTTATATACATTATGGAACACAGCTTTAATTCTTTGCAACATCTGTGGTGCAAGTCATCTGCTACACTGGCATTTATTATTTAATTACACGTTCACATGCTGCAGCATTATACAGATTGCACTGAGCTGCTTGGGTATAATTTCCAGTGTCCTGGCCTCTGCTAGGAAGATTAATTACAGACATTTTTTAATATTTTGGACATGAAGCATGCAAAGTTACCATTTTCTTCCCTAGGACTTGTCATATGACCACAGACTCAAAACATCCTGCTTCCTATATGACTAGGTGGGGTGGGAAATAAAAATACAAAAATCACACTTTTCAGTTAAGAATGATCTGAGTCATTATTTAAAGAGCAACAAAATCTAAAGGATAAGAAATTATTTCTAGTCATGAATGCTTAAACGAAATCTGGACATGAATTAAGAATGGACAAAGTTAACATCAGCACCACATTACAGATGTGGCTAGTACTGTCCCACTGCCAAGCTCAAAACTGCTCTGTAGCTCCATGCCTGAGGTCCACAACAGAACAATACATGAGCAAAACATTGAAAAGTCGGAGGGAGCAATCTGACATGGAAAGGAACTTAAAATTTAAGCAAAGAGGGTATACATTTTTAAATTTCCCAGATGAGACCTTGGCCTCCCTAGAGAGGAACTGCAACACCACACACTAGTCCCCTCCAAAGATAAGGGCAGACCTTCCTACACAAAGAAGGCATCTTCAAGACTGAGAAATGAAGAACTCGACTCCAGCATCAAGGCCCCCATCACCACACAACAGAAGTGACACTGTGAGGGTACAGCCTCATGTGTAATCTGGGTACAACGTAAACGGCTGCTTCAACTATAAAAAGCTGTTCATGAATAATAAATCTGATGGGACACAGCAAGCAGTGAGCATGGAGGGCAAGGGAAAACAGCAGACTAAGTTTAAGTGGACAAAGGCAGCAGTGAGTTGAGGTGTGAATGGGAACTGTTAAGAACGGCTCAAGGCAGAAATCACGGAAAGAAGAGGAAAGCGGCAAACAGGTGAACGGCAGGACAGGATGTTTAAAACCACGTGGATGCCCATTCGCTCAACAGTATATGTGCAAAAATTCAAAGTTGAATTCAGGTCAGCTGAACTCAAGCAATCTTCATCTTAAAATAAAATACAGGTTTTTAGACTTTGTACAGTATCCAATAAAAAGCACATATGAAGTGAGAAACAATAGCATCTTATTTAAAAAAAAACTATTTACTCATCGCCTGTTAAAGGGCTTTATTCCCACATGCACTATAGAAATAACTTATTTTTTACCTCTGCTAAACACAGTATACAAATCTACATACTTTCCACAGATTTTTCAAATAATTTACATTTATTCTGAACTAAATGCTGTTAAACAGTTTTCTCCCACATTCACATTCTGTTCTCCACTTAATTTTCAGTAATCATGGGACTTCATCTCAGTTCCATTATCAACTAAGCTTGGTCCCAGTCAGGTAATATCCCCGCGTTATTCAAGTCTACAGCACCTCAGGAGTCAGCCCTTGTGAACAGCTGTGGGAAGTCATGCCTTCTGCCCTTTCATTCTCTTACACTTATCCAGCATAAACCTCAACTATGCCGGTGAAGCAAACTGAATTCAGTGTAAGAGAGTGAGGACTTGGAGCAATCTCCATCACGCTGTTTGTCCAGTGCTGTGAAAGTTTACGAGCGAGTGCCGATCACACCCACTTATGCTGAAGAGCGAGAAAACCTGTTGCTATAAATATAGCTTTGACTGAAATGCTGAAAGCAAAAGAAAGAAATCAACCCAGGCCTTGCCTGTCAGTTAGGATCTGGCTACTGAAAGCACAAAAAAGCCTCTGGGTAAAGCCTTTGCAGCGCAGCTGTCTGCTCGGTTACCTGCGAGAGCTGGGGTTCAGCTCGGGTCACGGGATGCTCTGAAACTCACCCAGTCGGGATGCCACTGCACCGGTGCATGTCTCCCTTTCTATAGGTGCACAAATTCACACGTGTATTTATAACATTAAATTAATACCACATCTCATTTTACTTCCAACCAGTTTATAAAGCTGTTTTGTGGTTTGCTTTATTTTTTTTCCAGTGATCACTACGCCCTTACGGCAGCTGCCCGGCACAGGGTGTGCAGCAAGGGCACCGAGGCGGGCACCTTCCACCCCTGCTCCAGGCGCGGGGCCCGGCGGTTCCAGGCGGCCGCGCCCCCGCCACCTGCTCGGGCGGCGGCGGGAGC